>JAEBUR010000058.1:0-52734 GCA_023014455.1 Amanita exitialis
TTCGGCATCGCGGCGGCGGACTTGCCCGAGACAATGGCGCCGCTGGCCGAGCGCATGCAGGACGCGCCCGCGCAGTGGCGCGCCATCGCGCAGCAGCATGGGCTGGCGGAGGCGGACATCGGCCGCCTCGCTTCCTGGTGGCATACGGATGCCGACCTGGGCCGGCCGATGGAAGTGATGACGGACATGGGCAAGAGCCGCAAGGCGGGCTTCCTCGACTACCAGGACACGCCCGAGGCTTTCTTTAACCTGTTCGAGAAGCTGAAGGCGGAGCGCATCATTCCGCGCTGACGCCGTTGCCGGCTTTGCCGGCGGCGGATGCGCCGGCCCTGGCCTTGCTTTCCTGCCCCCGCTGCCACTCCAGGCCCGGGCGGTCGACGCGGAACTGCAGCAGGCGTCCCTGCACCACTTCCGTCACGTAGGCCGTGCGGCCGTCGGGGCCGCCAAAGGTGATGTTACTGGGCTTGGCGCCGGGCACGCTGATCTCGCGCAAGATACGTCCCTGCGGCGACAGTTTCACCACCGTGCCCTTGCCGTAGCGCGTCACGTACAGGTTGCCGTCGACGTCCACGCGCATGCCGTCCATGCCGAAATCGTCGAACTTGATCAGCAGGCGCTTGCCGCTCAGGCTGCCGTCCGGGGCGATGTCATACATCCAGATATTGCGCTGCACGCTTTCATTCACGTACAGGATCCTGCCGTCGGGGCTCACCTCGATGCCGTTGGCCGTGCCCATGGTGTCGAGCGCCAGGCTCACCGTGCCGTCCTGCGCGATGCGCCACACGCGGCCCGTGTTTTCCTTCCAATTCGGGTCGCTCGCATACAGCACGTCGTCTGCCGTGATGGCGATGTCGTTCGGCTGGGTCATGCGCGGCTCGCGCGCGTGGATGGTCAGCGCCCGCGTGGCCGGGTCGACCAGGTAGATCGTGTGCTCCATGTAGTCGGCCAGATACATCTGCCCCCGGCTGCCGAAGCGGATGCCGTTGGCGATGCTGCTGCCGGGCAAGGTCAGGTACACCTCGCCAGTACCGTCCGGGCGCACCTTGCCGATGGTTTGCTGGCGCGCAAAGTTGACGGCATAGATATTCCCCTCCGCATCCACGGCCGGGCCTTCGATGCCCTTGGTGAAGGAATGCGGGGCCGTCAGGGTGGTGGCGAGGAACAGCGCTTCGTGCGCGGGCGGGCTGGCGCAGGCGGACAGGGTGGCCAGCGGCATGGCCAGCAGCAGGGCTTGCAGGGGCAGGCGCAGCCACGGCAGGGCGTATCGGGAATGGGGCATCAAGTGTTCTCGGTGAGGCGATGGTGGCGTATGTTACCTGAGGCCTGGGCCGGACGGCCCCGTGGCCGTACAATCGTGCTGCCGATTCACTGGAGCCATCATGGATAACATCACTTTTCGCACCGCCACCCTGGCCGACCTGGAAGCCATCGTCAGCCTGCTGGCCGACGATGCGCTGGGCGCCCGGCGCGAAACCGTCGCTTCGCCGCCTGCCGCCTGCTATGTCGACGCCTTCCAGGCCATTGCCGCCGATGCCAACCAGCGCCTGGTGGTGGCTGCCGATGGCGACACCGTCGTGGGTACCTTGCAACTGTCGTTCATCCCCGGCATAGCCCGCCGCGGCGCCTGGCGCGGCCAGATCGAAGCCGTGCGCATCGCCGCCTCGCACCGCGGCGCCGGCCTGGGCCAGCGCCTGTTCGAGTGGGCCATCGCGGCATGCCGCGCGCGCGGCTGCCAGCTGCTGCAGCTGACGACGGACAAGGGCCGTCCCGACGCGCACCGTTTCTATGAAAAGCTGGGCTTTGTCGCCAGCCATGAAGGCTACAAGCTGGCGCTGTGACGCGTTTCAGGCAGCCACGACCACCACGTCGGGGAACTCGTCCTGCCAGCCTTCCCAGGCATCCTGCAGATGGGCGTGCATGCCGGCCCGGTCTTGCGCCTGCTCAAACGTGTCCGCGCTGGCCAGCAGAAAATGGGCGATGGCGCGCAGCGTGGCCGGGTCGGCGTGGATGGTTACGTCGGAGCAGGGCAGGGGACGTTCGGCGGCCTCGTCCTGCAGATAGCAGTGCAGCGATAAATGTGTGCTCATGGGTGTCGGTTGTTGATATAGGCGCCCAGCATGGCGTGGGCGTTCAGTGCCGCGCGGGCGGCGTCCAGTTCTTCGGGAGGCAGGTACCAGAAGGTCAAGCCGGCATGTTCTTCGCAGCGGCCATACGCGTGCATCGCGTCGCGCAGCGCTTGCCGGCGTCCGGGCGGCAGCGCATCGAGCCTGGCTGGCGTGAAACCGTTGATGGGATAGACATCGCGCAAGTGGGCATCTTGCAGCCCGCGCCGCTTGATGGCGGACCAGTTATTTGCGGGGCAAGGAATGCCAAAGGTCATCGGATGGGCCTCATCGAGCCGCCGGTAGCCGAGTGCGTAGCCGGTGCCGTAGCCCTGCGTTTCAGCGTAGCAGTACACATATTCGCAATGGTCAAACAGGCCGGGCAGGGCCCGCGCAGCGTCGAACAAGGGCACCAGCGCAAGCTTGCTGGCGCGGATGGACAGAATCAGCGACGAGTCCGATGAATACATGGCCTGCGCGTCGCAGTTGACGGCCTCGTCAGCTTCGTCGGGCGGCACGAGACGCGGCGAAAGCAGGCAGATGCTGTCGGTCTCTGGCGCGAACAGCATCTTCTCGTAATTGCGCTGTGAGTACTTGACGATCTTGCCGCGCTTGTTGCCGTAGCGCTCGACGGACTCGTCGATCAGCGCGAACCAGGCGAACAGCTGCGCGCTGGCGGCAGCGGGATCGAAGGGAGTATCTTTCTTGAATTCGCCTACCAGGAAGTGATATGGGTCCATGTGTCGCAAGGGTAAATGGGCAACGCGCATGATGCCATGTACGTGACCGCGCTGCCAGTTGCACGATTGGACGGCGCAATGGCCGGGTTGAAGCGTATGATGGAAGCACGGATGTGGTTGCCGCAAGGCAGTGCGACCGGCATGGCATGCCGCCCCGCCGGACGTCTTGCCGGATTTTTTCGTGGTTTTGGCAGCACTTTGACAGCACCAACGACGAGGAGACATCATGGACAGACCCGAATTCATCCTGGCCGCCAAGGCCATGGAAACCCTTGAGATGTATCAAACCTTCTACGGCAGTTCCAGCGAATACCAGACGCACCAGCAGGAAGTCTTGAAACTGCTGCGCCACAAGGGCGCCTCCCTGCTGGTGTCCGAACATGGTCCGGCGAAATTTTTATTGGCGTTCGCCGATGCGCTGGAGGTGGCGGGGCAGCCGGGGGAGTATGTGCCGGCGGGCAGGCGGTAGGGGGATGCCTGCCCTTCCTGCGCCATGCGATCATTTCATGACGCTATCAGGGCGGCGCAAGACGTAAGAACATGGTCAGATGAATCGGACAGGGTGGCGTTTACCGGTAAAACCAGCAAAACCCCCGCGCCCATGCCGCAGGCGGAGGCGATGCCCGCGCTGCGCATGCATGGCATAAATAAAAGGGCCTCCCCGTCAAAACGGGGAAGCCCTTTTTATTGATTCAGCGGTGGAAGCGGCGGGAATCGACGCTGCCGTACAAGTGGATTTTCAGGTATTTGGACGGTTTTGCCAGCAGAATGCAGACGATCCCTCCGCAGGCGGCAGCGGATGGCGCCGAATAGCGCCGAATAGCGCTCTGAATCGCCACCCCTAGCTTATGACCGCGATTCTCAGCGCGGGAATTTATACCGGACCAGCAGCGAAGGTCCCTTGCCGCCGGGAGGCGTCAGCAAGATCTCGTCGCCGGGCCGCATCTCTTCATACATCACCGTGCAACAGGTCGGCATCGAATGGCCGCGCGCGGGATAAACGCCAACGTCGGTGTGCAGGGTTGCAGCGCGCACGTCCACGCTGGGCTTGCCGGCCTTTTCTTCTTCTTGCAGCAGCTTGCGCAGTGCGGTGACGAAATCCCCTTTGCTGAGCCTGGCAGGTGCCTGGCTTGCTTGCGGGCGGGCGGTTGCGTCGTTTTTCATGGCAGTTTCTTTCAGTGTATACATTGCCGCCACTATATCATTGGCCCCTGGCCTCTACTTGCCGTATCCCCTGGCAGCGCTTGTAATCATTGGGGAGAGGGTTGCATCCGACGGTTGAAGCCGGCAGCGGAAGCCGCCAAGGCCAGGGGCGGCGACCGCCCATTCCATGGCGTCACGAATGAATGGATGGGCGGGTATCCATTCAGTTGATCCGTGCACCTTAACCCGCCGCAAACTTGCATTTTTGGGTATCTGGAAGGTTTTGCTGGCAAAATGCAGATAATCAACCCGTAACGGCTTCTGTCGGACAATAGTTGCCAGTTATTTTTAATGTAATACGAAGGATTTTCGGCATCGATGAAAGCCACTAACTTAGCCGGGCGGGTAATGAAGGTGAACCATGCGGGAGAGCATGGAGCCGTCAATATCTACAGCGGTCAGATTCTTATGGCACGCTTTACTGCAAAGTCGCTGTTGCCGGAGCTGTTGGCGTGTAAGGCGGATGAAGAGAAGCACAGGACAATTTTTTACAACGAACTCGAACGTCGGGGTTTGAGCCGTTGCAAGAGTTATTGGCTGTGTGCGGCCGGTGGGTATGTTCTGGGAGTCGCAACGGGATTACTTGGCGCGCGCACAATATCGCTCACGACAGTGGCTGTCGAGCGAACAGTGCTTCGCCATCTGCGTCACCAGACTGCACTCCTGGCGGAGGATGTCGAGGCAGTTTCCGCTATTTCGGGCATTCTAAACGATGAGCAAGAGCATCATGATTCGGCAGCGAAGCACAATGACCCGATGGGCATGTTCGGGCGGCTGCTGGGTTCCGCCGTTTCTGGCGCTACTGAATCAGTCATATGGCTGGGAATGCGCCTGTAGGCATCGCGTGGCGAGCGTCGGGTCCGCCATTCGGACATGGCCTGACCGGTCGATGTTATCGTTAGGATAAACCTCCTGCGGCGCAAAACCTGGCCAGACGAATCGGAGAGGGTTGCGCTTGCAAGCGCAACCCGGTTTTGCGGCGCCGAGCTGCGCTCGCCGAAGTCCCGCAAAACCCCCGCGCCCGTACCGGACGCGGATGCGCTGCCCGTGCCCTGCATGCATGGAATAAATAAAAAGTGCCTCCCCGCTGGAACGGGGAAGCCCTTTTTATTTGTTCGGTGGGACGGCGTCAACCAAACCAAATAAAAAAATGTTATTAAATTCAACGGCTTGAAGTGTTTTAAATGAGTTCAATTATTTAAATACCCCCAAAAATACCCCCGCAATCATCGAATAGGGTACGACTTGCTTAGCCGCCGTTAGACTATTCTCACTTTAAATTGCTCTGATGCATCTTATTAGGTATGTTGTAAAATTCATACATAGCAGCGCGCTTTACGCTCCCGAAATCGGTTGGCAACTCAATATTGCTCCAAACAGTCTAACCGTTTTCTAAGAGCAGTTATTTTTTAAAACTCAAAAAAGACAACACTGCCCCCGGCTTTCTATCGGGAGGGCTCACCGGCCGTCCATCGGCTTTGGCTACGCGGAGCGTTGCGAGGTCGATTACTTCACCTGGGGCGTCAAAGTAATTGCTACGTAAGCTACAAAGCTTTTGTATATCGAGAGGGGAAAAGCCCAAATGACGAGGAAGGCTCTCAACCGGCAAAATTCCTTCGTTGACTAAAAGCTCCACAGTACGTCGAAGTAGACGCGGTGACTCCGGAGCCCATTTATCGTCTCCCGGCTCAGCTTTTGATCCCCAGCGGGCAGAGCGGCGCTTAAAGAGCGCCAACTTCTCTTCATCACTCAACAAGCCAAGCGCATGTAAGCGCATCATCATCGCTGCCACAGATGCCCCCCAACGCTGCTTCAATATTAATAAATTATCTAAATTTGTTGGCACCCGAACTTCGCGAGCAAATGTTTCCGCAGGAAGTAACAGAGCACCCGCAAATCGATGCGCCTGCTTCTCCATCTGGTTGTAACGATCTCGCTCATCGGCCCTAGGTATGCACCTATGAAGGATGAGATGTCCTATTTCGTGAGCGAGATCGAAGCGACTGCGATAGCCATTTGCTTTATCCGCCGACAGCAAAACAATTGGACGACCTAAAATTTCGCTCCAGCTCGAAAGTCCTTCGATCGCGGATATTTCAGTTTCTTCTCTAGCGACAATAATGCCCGCACTTTCAGCAGCTAGCACGAGATTTTGAATGGGACCACGCCCCAACTGCCAAAGTGCACGGCACTCATCCGCAGCAGCTTCGATATCAGCATCACTAATCTGCTCGGGATCTTTAAATTCGCGTCGTGGTAAATTGACCTTAGGATAGTCAACGTATTCACTGAGAAGAGTGGCGACTTCTTGCACCCATTCTGTACGCGCTTCAAGTTTCGCACGAGCAGCTTTTAGTGCTGAAGCATTACTGCGAAAAAGTGGAGGAGAAACAGCCTGCAACATCGGGCGTGTGAGCCACTCTGCCTGAACATTAAGCACAGTAGCAAGGCGATCAAACGTATGTGCCTCCGGGGCTTGATCCCCTTTGCACCACTTTGTAACCGTCGGCGCTGCCACACCAACGAGACTAGCTAACTGGCCTTTGGTCAGGCCACGAGCCGCAAGCGCCTGTTCGAGGCGTGCGGCTTGAAGATCATTAATTCCTTTAGTCATTTCCTGTTTGCTTCTTGGGTTGCGTCTTGAGTGTAGGCTGAGCTTTATCAATTTGACCAGCAACATCGGCTTGATCGTAAAGGCTTAAGAAATCGGAGATTGTGCTTTTATAGAGCCAAGACTTCATGTCTGGCGCTGGCAATGCCACCATAACTTGCGTCAGCTGGGCAATGCCATTTTCGTCCACGCCATCCATCACTCCAAGGATAAAGATAGTGCCTCCTGTCGGATCGGCCGCGTCAGCAAACATATCGCTCTGAACATACTTGCGCTCGATGTTGTCGTTGAGTTCGGCCAACGACTTACGCGTAGCACTACGCCGCAAACTAAACCACTTATGACCAGGCACATTGAGTCGGACGACGTTAAAGATACCTAATCGCCCTATGACTAATCTCGTCCCCTTGAGCGGGCTGGGTTCAGCCCCTTGTGCATCCAATGCCTCATGGAACGCTTCGTTAATACGGAAGTGTTTGATCTGTCCGGCGGCGGAAGGACGATGACCTTTCGCAAATGCAGCCGACTGAATGCGTCCCGTTTCATCGCCATCGTAGTAGGCATCCTCACATGCCATGAAAACATCCCTTGGAATATGCTCAATGATGAGTTGCTCTAACTCACGAAGACTGCTTGGGGATTTCGCATTCATACGGCACTCTCAGATTATTTCCAGTGAGAGGAATTTTATCACAAAAACTTTCGTGTCTGAGTTATTTTGCAAAAAAACTGCTCGTCAGACACGCAAAAAAGCGATTAATGCGTTATAGAAGCGTTTTTCCCTATTCTTCACTCAGAAGAGCACTGTTCCTTAATGGATAGGCACGGATCTCCCCACAGCGCAACAGGTGGATCGAGCTATAAAATTTCAGAACTATATCGGTGAGGGGAGAACAGGGAACTGATCTACCAGGAGCTGCGCCACGGACTTTCCCTTCTGGACAGACCGAACCTCATCAATCGAGGGCATAACTCCGCAGCCAGCAGGCTGCGGAGTTATGCCCTTTTTGTTTAACCGTGGACGGCATTGCCGCTCCCCCCCTTTTCCAACCATATTTTTTGAAGGATTCGGCATGTGACCGAACAGTAAGCGTAAAGTCAGCACCGTCTAGACGCTGATCCATGCCCCAGTCATGATCGAAGTTTGGCACAGCATTTGTGCCCACAAATTCTGATTATGGACACAAATTTTCAACCGATCATTCCCAGCAACACGCGCGGTCACTACCGTCAGCCCCCCCCCGCTGGAGTTTAAGCGCGCATTGGCGCTGTTGCTGGAGCTAGGTGCTTCGGTTGTGCGTGATGATCGGCCAGCCGGCGGTAAGCGGCCAGCCGGCGACACGACGCCAGCAGCCGTCTGGTTTGCTTATATGCCCGACCGCAAAGGCATGTAGCCGCTTGTCACCGCGCGAATCTGTACCGGTATGGATTGCCAGTGCCATTGCTCCTGCTGAGCACGATGTCGCAACTTGAATAGCATTGCGTATCAGATCTTTTTGCATTCGGTGAGAAGAGTGTTTGATGCCACATTTTCGCCACCGGCACGTGTGATCGTCAGTACCCCATTCGAACCGACATAAGCACCTGACGTCGATATGAGCACGCTGCTGCCACCTGTGATAACGCCCGGTAAACGCTTTATAGCGGCTGCGTCACCGAACACGGCAACGACACGGCAACGGCCATACTGTTCTTCGTTCAACACATTGCTATTGTCGACATACTGGTAAACCATTTTTGATAGACTATCCTACCTGCACTCTTTACACTGACGAATCCAAATCAAGTTGGATAATTCCCTTGAGAGCTAGCCGAACGCGCAAAGGTCAACTAAACGGTAGTTACTGAACTTACCTTTTCAGCGGGCTCAGTTTTTTGAAGCTAATTCACTATGCCAAGCTGCGATCCGAGATGGTTCTTGCAAAGCCGCAGCTAAGGCTAGGTGGACTTCGTGGTGCGGCTCGCTTGCGGTCAAATCTGCCTGCCATTGCTGGATATAGGACAGAATTTCGACTTGGGTGTGACGAGCCTGTGCGCTTTGTAATCGACGCTGCTCCCTACGAATAAGTACGTCCTGATGCTTGGCATATTCCGCCTTGAATTCGCGTGTCCACCGGCTATTCAGGTTAAGCAGCGTGTCTAGTTTTTCTGCCTTTGGCTCATCAGTAATTGTACTGGCAGAACATCTCACGGCAAATTCGGGAAGCACATATGCTATTTGCAACGTTCCGTTGCCCGGACGGAAATAGGGGTGAAACCAATCTGCAAAGCTGCCAGCGGAGTGCACCGGCTTGTCGCCCTTGTTCGGTGCTTCATTGCAGGTGCTGCAAATTAATTGCAGGTTGTCAGCGCATACGCTGAGGAGCGGAAAAGCGCTTTTGATAATCCAGTGGTCAACGTGTGGCGTGTCGCCAAGTGGACCGCCGCAGAGCACGCAAACTTCCCGGGAGTGGGGCGCAGAACTCAGACGGTGGCTACTTCGAAAAGCGCTCACGTAATCGGCGTAGCTAACGCCACCGGCAGCCGTGGGCGTGCCATCGGCCAGATAGGGCAGACCTCCCCTAAACCCCTTTTCGTAAAAGGCTTCCATCAGGGCTTTGAACGCTTTCCAATTCGAATCGGTTGTAATTGGGCGATAGATCGGCCACGGAACCGGAGCAGGTTGAAATTGCGTTGCAACCGCTGCCACAGTCTGCATCCAATTGGCCAAGTTAGCCTTTTGTGCGGGAGCCATGTTCGCCACCATTTGCGCACGGCTCAACAACGATTGGCCACCCTCAATGCGTTGGAGAAAGTCCCACAACCAATTTGCCTCAATTGCGCTAGCGAGCACTGGAGGCTGCAAACCTGGTTGACTGATGTTGACACCAGTTATGGCGGGACTACACAACCACAGAGCAAAACGTTGCATCATGCGTTGACAGGCATCCAACGCAGGCGAGCAGTTGACGCGATGGATGGGTTTAAGCATTTCTGTCCCGCCAAGTGTTCAGCAGTGTACGCAATTCACTGCGATAGAACCCTGATCCCATTCTGGCGATCAAGTGCTCAAGATCGACCACCTCGGCAGGTGTGCCAGTGGCTTGCCGCAGCTTGCCTTCAATGAATTCTTGGGCGCGTTTGCCGATGCTGTCATCGGCACCGAACACCGTCATCATTAATGCGCTCGGATCAGTGGCGAACGTTGGTTCGTCCACACTGCGTACTATCGAGCCTTCAGCAGTCTTTTGCACCATCACAATCTCGTTATTGAAGACATCCGAGAGCACGATGGCCGAGTGAGTGGAGATCAAGACATCATTGGTCGCGTGACCAATGGCATCATCAATGATGTCGACGATCTCGCGCTTCCATTTGTCATTGAAATGAGTCTCCGGTTCATCCAGCAGCAGCAAAGCGTCCTGCTGACCTTGCAGCAAGTGGAATAGCGCCATGCGGCCCAGCACCATTTGCTCACCGTCCGACAGCTCCTCATAGCGCAAGACACCAACGTCGATTGCGCTGATTGCCTCGTCGCGATCAGCTACTGGTGCCCGACGTAAGCGCAACAAAACATCGTCAAACAAGCCTGCCTGTTTCAGTTCAAGTAAGCGGGTGAACAAGTCGAAGGCGCTAGCATCCTTAGCCCCGCCCAACAAGGTCCACAAAGCTTCGCCTTGGCTGACGCAAGTTTGCAGCTCGTCACGGGCAGCCGACAGGAACGACGGTCCTTGCGCATCAAAAGGCCCCTTCAAATCAAACATCAGGGTACGGCGAACCTCCACCGGGTGCGGCTCGGCAATAACCTCGCTCGCGCATAGCCACCAATCGTGGGCGGTTTCACAGAGCTTTTGATCCCATTGCGCTGCTTGCAGGCGTGAGCGAAAAGCGACCGAGACCAAGCTGTGCCAGCCGCCACGCTCCAGCAGTTCTTGCAGCGCACTCTTGTTGTCGTCGCGCCGACGCGGCTTAGCCATCGCCGCGTCAGTCTCTGCCTGCAGCGGATAGTCTGCCGTTTCAATAAACGCCTGCGGCAGCGCGACTGCCAACAGTGCGCATTTCAGCAGCGTGGCATCAAGCAACACCGGGCGGCGGAAGCGATCCGTCTCCGTATTGCCTGTATTTATGGCCACCCGAGGTGTTTCACCGCCGACCTGCCGTGCCGCTTGCAGGGCGTTTTCCTGAGCGGCGGTCCAACCCGGTGGGCGCTCGTCGCTTTGTGTTTCATCACCACCTTCCAGCAGACCGTCAGCATGCTGATTACGGTTCCACACCGAGCGCCAGGGGCGCAGGTTGCCGGTGGTGTAAGCCAGCACCGCTGTAGGCAATGCAATCTGTGGCGGCGAACTGTCGCGCAGCGGCCAACTGCCAGGGGCGATGAGCGATACAAAGCCCGGCACCATCGGCACACCCTTCAGATTAAGGTGCTCGATGCAGGTGTCGAACACCTGCTGGCTATTCTGGTCATCAAAGGCAAAGCGCTCGTGCAGCCATAAACTGGCGTGCTGGCGCTGCCCAGGGCAGTGCAGCAGCAAGGTGCGGTGATTGGGTGAGCTGCGTACGCCTAACTCATACACCAGGCTGACCGGAAAGACCGGCACACGCAGGTCGGCCAGTGCCAAAAATACCTCAGCCACTGCGCGCAGCAGGTTCGATTTCCCGCTGCCATTCACACCCACCACAAAACGGATGGCGCATTCACGTGCCAGCGGCGAGCCGCTGGCGAAGCACACCTTGATGTCGGCGATGGGCGGGTAGTTCTGCAGGTGCAGGTAGCGCAGACGCATTACACGGCCTCCATATGTACTTGCCGCGCCGCTACTTTGAGCGCGCTGGCGATGTCTTCTTTAAGGTCGTCGAGTGAAGCGTAATGCTGGCCCTGATCCACCAGGTGGATGCAATCCTTGCCGTCTTCATCTTCGACCGAGATTACCTGGAACATCCCGCTCGCGCCAGCGTGCTCAGAGGTTTCGTAATCCAACTGGACTTCAAAATAATACCGTTGCGGATCAACGCTGGCCGGTAACGCTTTCCGCAGCGCCTGCACATCGGCCATGCGCGTGAACTCTTCCGGGCGCAATGGTCGGAAGGCCTTGAGGTAGTCGCGCTCGCCGCTGTCCGTGTCTTGTTTTGGCAAAGTAATTTTGGCAATCAGGCCCAGTGCCGCCAATTGGCTGAGAGAGCGACGAATGCGATTGCCATGAGACTGACCAAAGGCTTGTAGACGATCCGTCACAGCCGAGTCATCGCAGAAGCGGGCAAATACCTCCGGGTCTTCGACGAGCAAGGGCTGGCCGCTTTGTTGGCAATAGCCGGTGAAGACCGTCAGCACTTGGCGCTGGAATTCGCTGAGCTCGGTGAGCAACCAGTGGCGCGCTGGGCGCACGGTGAGATCGGCTTGTGCCGCGAAGCTGATTTTGGCGGTGCCGCTTAGATTGATCTTCGTTCCGCGTTCAAGCAGCAGGGTGTCGCGGATGCGTGTCGCTTCGGCAACTTCGGTGGCATGTTTGCCACGCCACGCGTTTGTCAATTCACCAGACAGTGCATGAACACTCAAAGCAGCACGTAGCTCATTCGCGATGCTTTCCGACTTGGCAATGAGGCGGCGCAGCTCTCGAATCTGCAACCAGAATTCACGGAAATGCTCTTGCTCTGTAATAGAAGGTATCGGCAGCTTCACCTTAGTCAGGTTTTCGCCACTCAGGTTACTTTGACCGGCAGTTGTGCGAATCGCATTGCGCATGGCAGCGCGGCCGTAGGCACTATTCAGAAACGCACTCAAATACTCTGGTAATAGACGCGTCGTATCCGTTCGCAAGCGAATCAAGTACGAGGCATAAACCATGGCGGATTTAGCCAGGTCTTCAGTGATTGGAGCTGATCGCCCTACGTACTCTGGATTGCCATTGGAACGAACGATCAATACGTCGGCCGTGGTTAAGCTTAGGCGCTTCAGTTCAGCATGGGAGAGATCGACATACTTCAAGTCCTCCGTGTCGACTTCACCCCCCATCACATTTGGGATGCGAAGAACTGCTGTGCCTGATTCGGCAGTCGAGTTCGCTGAAACCGATGTGCCATACCTAGTCTCAACCAAGGTTCCAAGTTGCTCCCACTTAGACTCTGGAGAAGCCAGCACCAGTCGATCTAAAGCGGACTTGATCATCAAGTCAAGTTGCTGGCGTCGTAATTGCTGATCCGTGGCCGCCTCTGCCAGTCGCAGCACATCGACGATGCGCTGTTGTTCGGGGATTGTGGGGAGCGGCGGTCGAATCGACTCAAGAGATGATTGCTTAATATTCTGGATATTTGCGCCTTGGACTTGGCGATCTTTCCAAGCGCGGAACGCTGCGGACGAAAGCCAAAACGCCATATATTCAGGCATCAACACATCGGGATTGCATCGAATGACTGCATTGAAAGCACCCCATGTGCCTTCAAATCCTTGTTCCAAAATTGCAGATTTCCCAACCAGCGATGCGCTGCCCGATGAGGTGCAGACGACTATGTCATTTCGTTGTAAATACTGCTCTTTGCTGACAAACTTCCGATCTACCCAGACCAAGTCTGTTTCAGTAATTAGGCGCTCCTGTATGTTCCCTGCTCGCAATACCGGGACGCCATTGTCAAATGGGTCGCTGGAAGCATCGGCTTGGGAGAAGGTAACGCCCCTAACAACTTTTGCGAGCGATGGGGATAGAGTAGCGTGCGACCAATTCATCCCTGCCCCTCCACCATCGCCAGCAATTTGTCCAAGCCTTTGATAATGTCTTGCTCGGTGGTCTTGAGTGTCCCGATTAGCTCGGCCACACTCTTGTCGCTTTTCAGCTGGGTGAAGTCAAACGGCTTGTATTGCCCGGCGGACAGATTCCACTCGCGCGCTTCGATGCAGTCGGGGTCGAGCAAGCCGTCCTTGAGCGCGCCTTTCTCGTCGTAGAGCCCAACGGCCAGCATGGCTTGCACATAGGCAGGGCGAACCAGCTCATCGGCATCGTGTGAGCCAATGAGTTGGCCATCTTCACTTTGCCAATCGTCGTTACGCGCCCAGTCACGCACTGGCACCACCCAGTGCTTGGCAGCTTTGAGGTCGGTGGCCTGATCGATAGCCAGGCTGCGCAGGGTGACGTCGAAGCCGTCGAGTTTGGCAACTTCGCGGGCGATGGCTTCCAATGCAGCGTTCAGGTTGGCCACCGGATCATGGGTGCTAAACAGCACCACGGGCGCTTGCGTGGCAGCCTGTTTGTGAACGGACAGCCCCGCGTTTAGCGCGTCCTTGACCATGTCCTTCCACAGCGGCAGTGCTGGGCCGTCTTCCGCTTCAAAAAAACGCTGTACGTCGCGCGCGGCGCGGTTGAATTCCTGCTGCGGTACTTTGATGGCCTTCTGCCATTCCGTCAGCGCCTTGTCGCTGTCCATGTGCTTGGCAGCCGTGCCCGCGTCTTTCCATTTGTTCCACACGGGTTGGGTTGGAGCTGCGAAGAACTGAATCACCAGGTCATAGAGCATCTTGCTGGTGGCATTGCGCACTTGAATTTCGGCGGCCTTGGGGGCTGAGGGAAGCTCCGGGAACAGCTCGTGTACTCCCCACACTTTACCATCCCACATGCTGGTGTCGGGTAAAGCTGAAAATGCCTCGCCAGCAGGCGTGAGCTTGTCGGCGGTGTCGCGCAGCAGGGCCTGGCGCCAACGCTCGGCGTGAAAGCTGGGTTGCAGCAGGGTTTTCTCGTTGTGCTGCGCGCCTGATCGTCCGTGCGCAATCCAAGCCTTGAACTTTTCAAGCGCATCCCATAGGTCATTTTGTTGGCCAGGGCGGGCATTGCGTTTGGCATCCTTCGTGTAGCCGTCTTCCTCTACCTCATAGAACCAGACGTATTCGCTCAGTGGTGCGGCGTCGTTCGGCAGGGTTTGCTTGCTGTCGCGGCGTGTGTTTTTTCTGAAGATCAAAATGGAGGTCTTGACGCCGGTGTAGGGCTGAAATACCCCCCCGGGGAGAGAGATGACGCCCTCCACCACGTGCTCGACAAGTAGCTCACGGCGCAGCCGCACGTGGGCATCGGTGTTGCCGAACAAAACTCCTTCGGGAATGATCACCGCGCAACGACCACCAATATCCAACAAGTCGAGCATCAACCACAGAAAGAGCAGTTCACTCTTGTTAGTGATCGACTCATCCTTCTTCTTGCCTCCACCACCAACGCGTGGAAACAGCACCGTGTCTGGCTCAAGATCGCCGCTATCGACCGTACCGGTGAAGGGTGGGTTGGCGAGTACAAGCTGGTAGCTGCCCGGCTCCAATAATTCCTTGAGCTTGGCTTTGCCTTCACGCTTGCTGAGCGAGTCGCCCTGCAACAGGTGCGGATCGGTGACATCATGCAGCACCAGGTTCATCCAGCCAATGCGAGCCATGGTGCGGTCATTGTCCAGGCCTACAAAGTTGGCGCCGTTGTGGATGGCGGTGTATTGCTCCGGTTTGGCGGCAGCGCCATCGGTGCGATGCGGGGTGCCGTCCCACTCCAGCACGAGATTTTCCTGTGCTGAGTACTTGCGCATTAAGTGTTGCTGCGTGCTGAACAGGAAGCCGCCCGTTCCGGCGGCCGGGTCGATAACGCGCTGACCGGGCTCGGGGTCAAGCAGCTCGACCATGAAACGGATCAGGTGGCGCGGGGTGCGGAACTGGCCGTTCTTACCCGCCGTGGCGACTTCGCTCAACAGGTATTCAAAGGTGTCGCCCATGATGTCCTGGGCAGCAGAGCCTTCGCCCGCGCGGGCGAAGAGCTCGTCGATCTTGTCGATGGCATCGCTTAGCACCTTGCCCTTGTTGGGATCGAGCTGAAAATAGGCATCGGCCATACGGTTGCTCAGACTGGCGAGCTCCGTGCCGTCGGCGCTGGCACCGGTGAAGTGCTTGTCGAGTTCGCGCAGCCAGGGAAACACCACCTCGATCAGGTGAGTCGGGTTGGTTTTGTCCTGGCGGATGTAGCTCCACTTGCAGGTTTCGAAACCTGCATAAATAGACGGAAAGCCGCGCTGCTGGCGCTTGAGATCGATGTCTTCTAGGCGCTTGAGAAACAGCAGGTAGGTGATTTGCTCGACAGCCACCAAAGGGTTGGTGAGGCCAGCGGCCCAGAAACGATTCCAGAGTTCGTCGACTTTTTTCTTTATATGAGGGGCAAGCATTCAGTGGTATCCATGATGGTTCAGGCGGCCTCATCCAACAACTGGCTGGTGAGGTTGATGAGTTCGTTGATGTCTTGCGGCGGAAACAGCGTTTCCACTCGGCCCACGCGCGAAAGCGGCGGTTCGCTGAGCGCAGCGCGGGTAATGCGGCCATGGCGCACAACGGCAGCTTTTACGGCCCGCAGGAAGTTGAGTTGATTGGCGTGCAAGTAGCCGTGTGCTGCAATGAAAGCGTCGAACGCCGCGTTGATGCGCTGCTCGCGGTTAGGTAGATGCGCACCCTCGCAAAGTATGTGCCGCAGAAAGTCAGCCAGCGAGGCTGCGGGAGCCTCAAAGGCTTTGCGCAAGGTGCCTTCGGTAACGAATAGATCAGCCTGGTTGAGTGTGTCGCTGATTCGCTCCAACTCGTCGTCGCCCAGATGTTCGCCTTGTTTGAGCTTCGCCAATTCGGGAATCTGGTTAGCCAGCCGGCGGACCAAGGCCTCGACTTGTTCGCGATAGCTTTCTGCAAAGGCACCTTCACCCGTGGGGCCGTAAATGATCCAGCTGCGCTGGGTGATGCTGTCCGGTAGGTTTATTTCTACCGTATGGCTTGGTGCGGTGGTGCGATAGCGCATCAGCGGAGCGAATACGGTTTGCAGCGTGGTCAATCGCGCCATATCCAAGTGCTGCCAGAAGCCGACCGACAGAACCCAGGCACGTGGTTCGGCCACACGCTGCACCTGTGGGATGTTTTCGGCCAGACTGTTAATCGCCTCGTGAATGCGCTCACGTACTTTGGCCTGCTCGCCGGAATCACCCTTAAGCCAAGCCACGGAGAGGCGCTCGCACCAAATGCGAAATTGAAGTTCATCCAGACCAGCCAATTGGGCAAGTCGCATCAAGGGGGCGATGGTTTGCGACAAGTGTTCAATGGTGCTTGGGCTCGGGGCTGGCCATTGCGCTGCCAGCGCGTCGAGCTCGTCCCAGTGGGGACGTACGTTGATGCTGTGACGGGGCAATGCTTTCAACATTGCCTGCAGATCGGCAATGGCGGTTTGTGTGCCTTGTTGTTGTACCTCCAGGAGTTGCCACTTTTCAAGCCGAAGTCGGAAAAGGCGAACCGGTAGCGGTTCGCTGGGGTGGTCAACCTCTCCGTCGGGTTTGAGCTTGAAATACGCGAAGTTCTTCCAGTGATCGATGATCAAGAAATCCTTCTTTATCTCGCCGGTGGCTATATCGGTATAGAGCCGTGTGCCACGTCCTATCATCTGCCAGAACTTCACCTTGCTGAATACGGGCTTGGCGAAAACCAGGTTCTGGATGGCGGGGACGTCTACGCCGGTGTCGAGCATGTCCACGGAGATAGCCACACGCGGCATGGCGCGGTACTTGAAATCATCCAGTGTCGCGTCAGCGCGCTCCATGTGGCTGTCGATGATTTCAGCCATGCCTTGGCGCTGCAGCTCCGGATAAAGACGATTGAATCCCTCATAAAGCCGCTTGGCGTGGGCATGACTGACGGCAAAGATGATGGACTTGCGCGGCAGGCCGCGCACATCTTTGCGGCTTTTGTCCATGAACTCTCGAACCATGGCATCGTTAGTGCCCTGATTAATGATGCCCTTTTCGATGTCGCTGCCATCGAAGTTGAGTTCGTCAAGATCCACTCCCTGATCGCGAGCCATCTGCTTCAAAGGCTCCGGCAGCGCTTCGCCCTGAATGCCTTGAAGCTGGAAGTTGGTTTGGGCGTCCAGCACGCGATAGTTCACCAGGTTTTGGTCGGCAATGGCCTGCTCATAGCTGTAGTAGTAGCTGGGTGCACCGTCACCACAATCAAATAGTTCGAACGTGTTGTGGTCGATGTAGTCGGTAGGGGTTGCAGTCAACCCAAGCTGAATGGCATCGAAATGATCGAAAACGGCCTTGTAGCGCTGGTAAATGGAGCGGTGGCTTTCATCCGCCACGATCAGGTCGTAGTAGCCTACCGACAGGCGTGAGTACACCTGCATCATGCTGGGGTAGGTGGAGAATTGAATACGCGCGCCAGAAGTTTCGCCGGACTCGATACGGGCAACACTTTCATTGGGTAGATGGGATTTGAACTCCGACATCGCTTGGCGTACAAGTTCACGGCGATCAGCAAGAAACAATACGCGTTGCACGCGCTTGGAGCGCAACAATGTATCGACTAGGGCGATGGTTGTTCGTGTTTTTCCCGTGCCAGTGGCCATTACCAGCAAAAACTTTCGCTTGGCCGCATCTACGCCTTCAGTGACACGACGAATCGCTTCGTTTTGATAGTCGCGGCCGGCGATTTCAGCGTTGATGGAAACGCCACCCAGCGGTTCGGCAAACTGGCGCTGGTGGCGCAGTCGCTCCAGATCGTCCCGTGTGTAAAAGCCAGAGACCTTACGGGGAGCGTAGCGTTCGCGATCCCAGAATTGAATTTCTTTACCATTGGTGAGAAACACGAATGGATCAGTGCCAAATTTTGTTTTTATCACATCGGCATAGTCGGCTGCCTGGCGTTTTCCGGCGATTTCATCGCGGGATGATCGCTTGGCCTCAACTACGGCAATCGGCTTGCCATCTGAACCAAGAAGGACGTAGTCAGCGAACTGCTCACCACCATAGTCGGCCGTGGGCTCTGCTGACTGTAAGAGAAATTCGTTTACGAGGTTTCGGCGATTTCGGGACCAACCCGCACGAGCCAGCTGTGAATCGATGAGTTCGATTCGTGTCTGCGTTTCATTACGGCTTGTCGTCATGCGGCGCTATCTCCGTCGGCAGGTTCATCCGCTCCGCCAGCGCGCACCCATCCATCGACCTCGGATAGTTGGAACTTCCAAAGCCGGCCGATCTTGTGCGCAGGCAGGCCCCTACGCTCACGCCAGCGGTAGACCGTGTCCTTAACTACACCCAGATGTTGGGCCACGTGTTCAGCAGTCACCCACGGCTCAGTGTTTATTGCATTGGGGCTCAGAGATTTGCCTTTAGAATCGTCTTAAATCGTTGAAAGTAGTCTAACAGAATGGCGGGTTTTATGCCATGAAATGGCCGCTGGTGGGTGAAGGCAGCAATTTGGTCGTTTTGACAGTTTTCCACGTACCACTGCGCGAAACATTGACCTATCACTAGGGCAGGGGGAAGTGATCTAAGCCAGCGCCCATTTAAAAATTATCAAAATAGGCATTCATCCTGGACCCTATTGATAACTCTACTACTACTTTCACTATTTCTAAAATTCATTGATAGAAAGGAACGGTTGGACAGCATGTGGCTATGTGTGTACTTCCATCGTTGAACAGGTCACAGGCAGGACCGGCAGAACAAATCTCAAAAACTGAAGATAGCTGCGTGCGCAGCTTAGTGGACACACCTCACTGACCTGGCTATTGATACTGCGCTAGACGAAAACTGTAGATATTTTGAAACATATATCACTGGCAAGAGTAAGGCTTCATGTGCTCGGTTAGCCCGTGCGCCGCATGGGTATTTTTAATCAAAGGAATCCGCATGTCTTCTATTTTCTCTTGTCCTCGTTGCAATTCCACCAAAATCACAACCCGTAACTACGCTCGTAAAACGGGAGGTGCCGTAGGTGCTGCTGCTGGCGCTGCTGCTACGTTAGGAGGAGCTGAGGCAGGGGCTGCGCTCGGAATGATCGCAGGCCCTGTCGGCTCCATCGTTGGTGGTCTGGCTGGTGCCCTTCTGGGGGCTTTATTCGGCGGAGCCGCAGGTTGTGCTGCTGGCGCTGCTGTGGGCGAACAGCTTGATACTCATGTTCTCGATAACCACGAGTGCCAAGATTGTGCCTACACCTTTAGCAAGTTCCTCTCCCAAAAATAGCACTCTGCTAGCGCTTTTCTCCATTATTACCATATGCAAATACCTACAGCCCTGCGGGGCTGTAGGTATTTGTTTTGTCTCTATTATCAGGAGTACTAATCATGCATCTCGTTCAATCTATGGCCTATGTCGACCAAACACCGTGGCATGGCCTTGGCAATCAACTTTCCCCTCATCAGCCGCTCGAAGTCTGGGCGCAGCAGGCAGGCATGAACTGGCGTATCGAAGAAAGCGATGTGCGCTTTGTTTCGGGAAGTGCTGGCTCCAGCCTCGATTCAATTCACTCTTTTCCTGAACAGAAAGTGCTATATCGCTCTGATACGAAGGCACCGCTTTCAGTCGTTTCGTCTCGTTATCAAGTGGTGCGGCCAGCCGACATCATTGAGTTCTACAGGGATCTCACCGAAGTCGGTGGCTTTGAGCTAGAAACTGCCGGTGTCTTGAAAGGCGGAAAGAAGCTATGGGCGCTTGCCAAAACCGGCCAGGTTGCGATGCTCAAAGGTCGAGATCGGGTTAATGGCTTTCTGTTGCTGGCTACGGCTTGCGACGGCACGTTGGCGACCACTGCTCAGTTTACATCTGTGAGGGTGGTCTGCAACAACACCTTGGCGATTGCATTGGGCGACGGTGCCGGTGCGGTCAAAGTGCCTCATCGTAGCCAGTTCGATGCGCAAGCCGTCAAGCGCCAGCTAGGCATTGCCATTTCGTCCTGGGACGGATTTATTGTCCGCATGAAGTCGTTGGCCGAGTGCAAGGTCACGGAGGGCGATGTAGAAGCTTTCCTCCGCCGTGTGCTGACCTATCCGGTCAATCCCTCTGTTGGTGGTAATGCCATAGCCGTCAATGATCGTGCATTGAGAACCGTACAGGAACTTTATGCCGGTCGTGGTAAGGGCTCTGAAATGTTATCGGCGTGCGGCACCGCATGGGGGCTGCTCAACAGTATTACTGAGTATGTTGACCATCACCGCCGCGCCCGCAGCGACGATCACCGCTTGGATGCGGCCTGGTTCGGTCAAGGCGCTGTGATCAAGCAAAAAGCTATGGAAGAGGCGTTGAGGCTCGTCGTATAAATTCTATCCTTGCTCTCGATATTACAAGGCCTGGCTAGCACGCAGGTGCTGCCAGGATTGCGCTTTATGCAGACACGAAAATGACTCCGCAGCACGAAAACTGACACTCGCCGGACGTTGCGCATGATCGCTCTGGCAAAACAATCGTCAAAGACTAGCGCTCCAGGTCGCCAAGGCGGGCTGTTAATTTTTCGATGATTTCCACGACCATCGCACGATCAGCGCTTCCAAGCTTGGAAAGTAGGCGCGCTATATGGTTGGCTTGATCGGTCGCGCGTGAGCTGACCTCGGTTAGGAGGTCGGCGATATTGCACTCAAAGATGTCAGCCAACTCACCCAGACGCACCACGGTCGGCAGGACAACGCCTCGTTCAATGCGCGAGACGGCCTCCACACCTATCCCTAAGCGCTCAGCTACTTGCTCCTGAGTCAGTTCACAAGCTGCCCGGCGCTTCGCGATTGCGCGACTAACGCCCGCAGCTAAGCGCTCCACCTCAGTTTTCGGCATTCACCCTCCATATCCAATCGACATGGTCGAGCATCATCTTATTAAGATGAAGGGTGTAATAGGTCGAGTATCAACCTATTAAGTTGGTAAAATGATGTTAAGGCAATCCACAAACCATAACCTTGGGAAATTGACAAATGAAACGAGTCCTACAATTGTTCGCTATCGCTGGCATTTTCGCAGTCAGCAACGTATGTACCGCAGACGAAACGCCTTTTCAGGTCTCACTACAAACCGTACGCGATGTTCCCATCATCCAGCTTGAGGCCGTTGCCAACAAGGTTGTGCTTACCGGCTTTAACGTGAACCGTGGTAATTGCAAGAGCGCGAAGCTGGGTGGAGTCTACCCCCTGCCGCTCACCTTCAAGTTTGGTGACGGCGTCAAACTTTTTGCCCATACGTGCAAAGTCAAAGAGGTTGTCTTAATGACCAGTCAAGGAACGTTTACCTACTCTTTCCGCTAATTAGCACGGAAATGAACCTGATTGTTCAGTTTGGCGTTTAGAAAAATTATGCAACCATCAAGCTTGTTGTTTATGAGATGAACGCCGCGCTTGCATATTGGACCTGGGCAGATATTTTAATTTAACCAACATCTAAAAATATGAAAAAAAATATGCAATTTAGACTCGTGGCTTTGATCACGAGTGTGCTTCTCACTGGATGTGACAGTTCAGAAGTCAGTATCGTTAAAAAAATGACGGTTCCGCAAGATCAAACTCATACGTATGAAACAGCATTGTCTAACAGAGCGACCTGCGAGACCTCAGAGTGGCGCACGTTCAAGGACAATGCCAACCGGGAGGCTGTGGAGTATCTGTGCGTCCTGAAGAACGGTGCTGAGCTACTGGCCGCCAAGCGCGCATGGCAGATCAAAGAAATCCGCAGTGAATTTCAAAATTATTACCAAGCGATGGATCAACGTATCGAAGAGGCCAAGCAGCACCCTGCATTTTTGGAAAAAAGAGTCGTGGAATTGCAGGAAAAACTAGCTCAGGCTCAAGCCCAAGAGGCCCAGGCCGATAAAGAAAACGGGGATAACGATCCTGTGCGCGCTATGCGCCGTGCAGCAGTCCGGAACGAAATGGGAGCCGTAGCAAGTGCTAAATTTTCAGCGGAGCGGACTGAGCAGTCCCTGCTCGATGCAAAAGCCAACATGGAAGAAAATCTTGCCAGCTTACAGCGGGAAAAGGAGCGATTTCAGGAAGACGAAAAAAATGCTCTTGCCAGGATAGAGAAAAGCTACGGCGGTGTCGTCAAGGCCACTGAAGTTTTTCAATGGAGTGTCAAGGGTGAAGAAGTTTTTCCGGCTTGGTCTGGTGTTAAGCTTCAAAAACAAGATGGGGCCACAATCAGCTTGAACACGAACTGGGGCTTAACGATGCGTGATTTGCTCCACTACCGTGGCGACGACCATGTGCGTTATGCGCTGGATATTCCAGGTGGTGTCGTTCTTGGGCAGTTGAATTCACCTAAACCGGAGGCTGCGCATCCGATACCAAATCCTGTTCAACAACCCGGTAGCTCAAAAGCAACCTGCTATCAGGTCAAGCTCAAGGACTTCCGTAAGGGAATGGGGGAAGAATCTCCTGTAAACAATGAGATGATGAACGAGTGGCGTGCAGAGTGTGGTCTTCCAGCTGTCTAGCATGACGAAAAAAGTTGGACGGACATCATTGTCCGGGCTAACGTTTTTTAGTACACGGTGGTAGATAGATCAACGGTGGAATTGGGTATCTTGAGGTCCAATGCCACTGGCTATTGACTTGTTCGCTACTATCATGGCTTGTTAGTACAAACAAATAGAGACCGGATGCTTCGCTAGTTCAGGAATTATCCGGGCTCTGAGTTCTTCATCGACAGTTGTATTTTTTAGGTATTTTTTTGCAGCGAAAGGTGGTATACGTTTATATAGCTAAGGAAATTGGCTCATGCCAAAAGTTCTGCAATGGTGGCTATGCGCCACCAATGGATCATCCTTCGCTATGTAATGAATGATTGCACGTAAGCCTTCTCTGCGCTCAACATTGTTTCTGTCGATCTGACCAACACCCACACGAAGCCCCCGTGCAAGGATACGATTCTTGTCGGCATTACTGTTCCAGTAGCTGCCAGTGCCTTTTGTCACCACGTCTTCCCAGTAGTCGCCGATCTGCCTAGCGATATAGACATCCGCTCGGTGATCTCCCGCATAGAAAATTAGTAAGTGAATGTGCAGTCCGGCCTCTTTGCCTTCTTCAATTTTCCAAATATAACCCTTGAAGCCTCTCAGAAGGGCATTGGATCTTATGTTGTTAAATAATCTATTACGGTGTCGTTGGATGTCATTTATTGTCATGTCATCGCGATAGTCTGTTTTGTAGTTGAGGGTGAGAAATAAAATCAGGTATCGGGACTTCATTTCGAACATGCGTTTTTCTAGCTTTAATGCTTTCTCTTCCAGAGGCTTGATTTGGTTGTGCTGGCTCATGCTTGCTCCATTGGTTAGTTTGAACAATGGATTAACTAATCAATTATAAAAATATTTCTTTTTGAAAGTCATTTTCGATTTAATGAATATTCCTTTAATCCTCTTAATTTCATAAGAAGCGATATTTAATATTATATTAAATTTTTGTATTTGTGAGGATTCATTTATTTTTTTCATGGCGGGCATGAGTTTTTTTGGGATTTTCATATACGGACTTATTTCTAGAATGCCTTAGTATTTATGGTGAGATAAAATCAAGACGGATAACTGGAATTTGAGGCTCCCAGTTATGGTCTCTGCTCACTTACATAGCGTCGCGTTCTTCTACCCGCTGAATAATCCAGTCCTGAACTTCCTGTTCCACCCAAGCGACACGTGCACCGCCTAATGGTACGGGTTTTGGGAAGGTACTTTCGGTGATGTATTTGTAAATGGTTGATCGTCCGAGGCCGGTAAGATAGATGACGTCTGTGAGTCTGATGAGGCGCATGGTGTACTCCTGTCTGGTTTGTCCAGATCATTCGGGATGCCAGTAGTTTTTTATCTTCGCGGCATCTCTGTGTTCGGAGCGGGTGGCAAGGCTGGGGTATGATCGAAGCGTATATGAGGAAAGTGTTGATCGTTGCAGCCTGTTCTCACTCCACCACTGCATAGTGGCGTATTCACACTAGCCTTGTATGGCGTTTTAGGGGGTGAAAACCATTGAAAAATTCACTTATTTCCGATATATTTCCAACCTATTTCTCGAATATTTCTGAGCTATTTTTCATGAATTTCGATAATAGGTCAAAGTGAATTTTTTTTGGTTAAATCTATGGATATGGAAAAATTGATAGTCTATGAATATAGGGTTTAAGGATGAGCTGAAGGGTCTCTTTCCCAAGTGGAAGCTGAACGACAGAGATGTTGTATGGCTGTGGTTGATGCTCCGTAAGCTAAAGCTCGCTCTTCCTTTGGATGAGTTCGGTGCGAACAATATGTGTGACCGCATGACTCATTTCATTGAGGATGATAGACGGATAGCATATTTTGAGGAAGAGAGAAATATAACCATACTTCCCGAGGAAGATCTGCAATGGATCGAGAAGAGTGAGCGGCAATCTAAATGGTTAATCGATGAATTGTTACACGAAATTAGAATTGATGAACCGGTATGCCCAGCACACTTATCGCCTAGAGAGAAATTAATCGCGATTATTGATTACTGGAATGCCCCAATTGCTAGGAAGAGTGAAATACTCGATTCTTTGCGAAAAGATTGGGGGCGCCATCTAGAGGAGGATAAGTATTACAAGTGGTTTAAGGAGAATTCAGAAAAACAAAAATGCGAAACAGCTTGGAGTTGGTATAGAAAAGAAATGCCAAAGTTAACCAGAGGGGAAAATCCTTTTCATAATTACGAGGCTCTTCTTTTATTTCTGGATTCGTCTGGTTTGAAGTTGGATGAAAAGCGGTTGCACATAGTGGAAATAAAGAAGGAGTGGAAGCGGCGACAAGTTAGTGCTAATCAGGAGGGAACCAAGCAGACAAATTTTGCGTTCCCGGAAGACGTTAGGTCTCAATTGGACACTTTGGCTAAAAAATTTGGACTGACGAAAAAGGAATTGGTGGAGAGATTAATTAGAAATGCGGCTAAGAACGGTTTGCCGAAAATATCTGACTAGAAATAGCCGCAAAATAACTTTGAGGCGGCTTCTTCATGGGATTGGTTGGTGATTGCAGCTCATCTGGCATGTTTAAACTTTGAAAGCTGACACTGCCATATAAAGTTGAATTATTAGAAATTAAGCTGCTGCCTTTTCATTCTTATTCAGCGGTAGAATTTCTGCACCCCTTTGAGCGTTGGCAAGTTGATTGCCCCACCATTTGTACAAGTCCACACGTTGAACGAATCGCTCGCCACGGTCATAGGCTCGCGCCACTTCATTGTCATGTGCGTGATCCAAGGCGAGTTCCACTACATCTCGCTCAAAGCCGTGATCGCGGGCGAGGGTCGAAAAGGCGCTCCGCCAGCCATGAGGTGAATGTTTGCCAGACAGATTTAGGGTTACGCGATATACCTTCTCAATGGACTCCCGGCCAATGTGCTTGCCGCCGGCAGGAGATGGGAAGACATAACCCTTTTTGCCAATCATTGCCTGCCAGCGACGTAGTTCCTCTGTAATCTCTGGGCAGAGAGGGACGCGATGGTCAATGTCGCGGTTGGTGACTTTCATTTTTGCCCTTGGAATAGTCCAGACAGGCTGGTCGCCTTCAAGCTGAAATTCCGCCCATTCAGCATTGACGACGTTACCAATGCGTGAGGCGGTGAATGCGCAGAGGCGGTGAGCTAAATGTACGGAATGAGAGAGACGGGCCATTTGCGCTCGACGTAATACGTCGCCCAAGGCTACGTAGTCCAGTAGTGCGGGCATACGTCCGCTGTCTTTTTTGCGTGGAAGTACTTCGCGTGCTGGCGCTGCTGGGTTATCGCGACAGAGCCCTTTTGCCTGGGAGTAGCGGAAAACGCCGTTGAGGTGTTGGAGGATGCGGGTGGCGGTTTCCAGTACATCTCGTTTATGAATGTTCTGGATAGCAGTTGCTACCATTGCAGGCGTGATGCTGGCGATGGGGAGCCTACCGAGTGCGGGGTAGATGTCACGCTCGAATGCGCGTGCCGATTTTGTGTGATGACCGACGCTCCACTCCTTCTTTTTCATCGTGAGCCACTCTTCTGCAACCACTTGAAATGTATTGTCGGTAGTTGCTGCGTGCGCGGCGCGGTTGACTCGGCGATTGCTCACAGGGTCTTTGCCTTCAAGGAGCAAGCCTTTGACATCGATCAGTTCAACGCGTGCGGCAGCCAGGGTAATGAGCGGGTAGGGCCCGATGGAATAGATTTTCTCCTTTCCGTCCAAGCGGTATTTAATACGCCAAGTCGTGCCACCAGCAGGTGTGACGAACAGGTGCAACCCACCACCGTCAGCTAACTTCTTGCCACTCTCTGCCTTCGCGACAAACGCTTTGACAGCCTTGTCTGTCAGCTTCCCACTCCCGATACCCCCAGCCATAGCTTCTCTCCAAGTTCAATTTGAAGGAATACCCCCTTCGATACCCCCATTATTGCTGGATGGCAGTGGATTTGGCAAGACAGTTATGGACGGCTGCTAAGAGAGGAACCAATAAAAAACGCCGTCACTTGGACGGCGTTGGAAGGCTTTGTACAATTAGGTGGTGGAGACGGCGGGAATCGAACCCGCGTCCGCAAGCACTCTACAGACAGTTCTACATACTTAGCACTATCATTTAATTTAACTCAGCCAGCACGGATGTGCACGTTATGGGCAAGCGAGTTACCTATTATTTAGTCGGACGCTAAGTAACCCAGCATACGACGAGTCCCTGTAAATGACTCTAGAGCTTTTGACGGCCCACCCCAGGGACGAGGTGTTCTAGAGCTAACAGCGATTAAGCTGCCAGTGCGTACGAGTTATCGTTTGCAGTTAAGTTTTTTCTGGGTGTATTTACGAGGTAACCAGCCCTCGGTATGCCCTGCGCTGCTTTGCAACCCACGTCGAAACCAGGTCGTCCCCACAGAACATTCATTGTAGCGCAATCTTCACACTCTTGCATGATGCATTCGCAGTAAAGCATATACGGCCAGCTGGCGGCGGTTTCAAGTCCTTACGCCGCCAGCTGGCGCGCCTGCGCGGCCTTGACCACCGTGCTGACCAGTTCCAGCAGGGCTTGCGGCGTGTCCAGCAGGTGGTCGGCGTTCCAGTGCTGCGGCTCGACGGGGCCGCAGTAGCCCCAGGCGCAGGCGACCGTGCGCATGCCGGCGGCGCGGCCGGCCTGGATGTCGCGCAGGTCGTCGCCCACGTACCAGCAGTCTTCCGGCGCCAGGTCCAGACGGCGCGCCGCTTCCAGCAGGGGTGCGGGATGCGGTTTCGGGTGCGCCATGGTGTCGCCGGAGATCACGCAGCCGGCGGCGCCCAGGCCGATCTGGCCGACCAGCGGGTTCGTGAAGCGGGCGGCCTTGTTGGTGACGACGCCCCATGCCAGGCCCAGGGCGCTCAGGCCGTCGAGCAGCAGGGGAATGCCGTCGAACAAACGGCTTTCCACGGCCAGCGCCGCTTCATAGTTGTTGAGGAAGCCGTCTTTCAGGGCTTCGTAGCCGCTTTCGCCCGGGCCGATGCCGTAGGACGCGCCTATCATGCCGCGCGCGCCGGCCGAGGCGGTGGGGCGCAGGATGTCGTACGGCGTCGGCGCCAGGCCGGCGCGCGCGCGCAGCAGATTGATGGCCGCCGCCAGGTCGGGTGCGGTGTCGGCCAGGGTGCCGTCGAGGTCGAACAGGATGGCGCGCGGGGCTGGCAGGTGGTCGGTGGTCATGGCGGGCGAATGTGTCAAGTGGGAATGAAAAATGGCGGCCGCAGCCGCCTTGTTTTGTGCGTGATGGTTACAAGGGCCGGGTGCAGGCCACCAAATAATTGACGCTGGTATCGCTATTAAGTGAGTAAATCTTGGTCAATGGATTGTAGCCCATGCCGCGCATGCTGTTGACATCCAGGCCGGCGCTGCGCACGTATTGCGACAGTTCGGCCGGGGTGATGAATTTGTCATAGTCGTGCGTGCCTTTCGGCAGCAGGCGCAGCACGTATTCGGCGCCCAGGATGGCGAACAGATAGGCTTTCGGGTTGCGGTTCAGCGTCGACAGGAAGACGTGGCCGCCCGGTTTCACCAGCGCGGCGCAGGCCTGGACGATGGCGGCGGGGTCCGGCACGTGCTCGAGCATCTCCATGCAGGTGACGACGTCGTACTGGCCCGGCTCGGCCTCGGCCATGGCTTCGGCGGCGATCAGCTTGTAGCGTACCTTGGCGCCCGATTCCAGGCTGTGCAGGTCGGCCACTTTCAAGGCCTTGTCGGACAGGTCGATGCCCGTCACGTCGGCACCCTTGCGGGCCATCGATTCGGCCAGGATGCCGCCGCCGCAGCCGATGTCGATCACGCGCTTGCCGGCCAGCGGCACCTTCGCGTTGATCCATTCCAGGCGCAGGGGGTTAATTTCGTGCAGGGGACGAAACTCGGAAGTGGGGTCCCACCAGCGGTGGGCCAGCTCACTGAATTTTTGGATTTCAAGAGGGTCGGCGTTCATAGGTCGAATAATAGCGGCAATTTCACAATTGGGCAGCCACGGACGAAAAAAAACCCCGCCGTGGCGGGGTTTTTTCCTGCTGTCCTTGACTTGCGCGATAACTTGCGGCAAGTCCAGGGGGCTCAGCTATTACTTGTTGCGGGTACCGACAACTTCGATTTCCACGCGACGGTTTTTAGCACGGCCTTCAGCGGTAGCGTTGCTAGCCACTGGTTGTTTTTCGCCTTTGCCTTCGGTGTACACGCGGTTGCTTTCAACGCCTTTGGAAACCAGGTAGGATTTGACAGCATCAGCACGACGTACCGACAGTTTTTGGTTGTAAGCATCGGTGCCGACGGAGTCGGTGTGACCCACGGCGATGATGACTTCCAGGTTGATGCCGCCCAGTTGTGCGGTCAGCTCGTCCAGCTTGGCTTTGCCTTCTGGCTTCAGCGTAGCTTTGTCGAAATCGAAGAATGCATCAGCAGCGAAGCTGACTTTTTCCGAGGTAGGAGCTACGACGACTGGTACTGGTACCACGACGACTGGCGCTGGTGCTGGTGGTGCTGGTGGCGGAGGTGGAGCCACGCATTTGCCGTCTTGCAGAGTTTCTGGCTCTACGCACAGGGGAACGTCGCAACCTGGCACCGCGTCAGCAGGTGTCCAGTAACCGGTACGCCAGCACAGGCCGAATGGGTCACGCACGATCACGCCGCGAGCATCTTGCACGTAAGCGCTTTTTGGGCTAGGTGCTTTGATGTCAGTGGTAACTGGCGCGAACGGTGGGGAGGTTGGGGTTTGGGCCGAAGCCGAGCCAGCAATCACTGCGGATGCAGCGAAAAACAGCGTTACAAATTTATTCATTCTTTTTTCCTTTCGGGGGGTGATATCCGCAGAACAACACTGCGCTACTGGTGCTACGTGCCAAGATTTTATCATGTAGACCATATGCGCTCGTTTCAGATTGCGAAACTAGCAATTAACTTCCCAGTCATTTTGCCACACGCATCAGGGGCACACGACCGTGGTTAAATCAAAGCTTGCCCGATTTTAGACCGCACGTTGTTTTCACGCAACGGAAATGCTCATTTGTAACGCGTCTGTAACAATTGATCGCTTTTTTTGCCTCTTTTTAGGGCAGAAGACTTGAACTGGTATTGCCATTGTGCATTATCGACAGGCAAGCCCGCACGGCGCCGGTGCAAACTGTCAATATTGCCGGTCTGGCCAATTTGTACAGGTAGCGGGGCGCGCATGCTAAAATCGTGCGCTTGGCTGTTAAGAGTGCTAAACAAAAAGTGCACGGTAGCGCGGCATGGCCTGGACGTACCGAATGGTACGGCTAGCGGCCTTGTCACTGTCCCGGCCATTTTTTGCGCGGCACGCCGCCCTGGCAGCCACCCAGGATATGCAGTATTGCGTCATACATTGCGTAGCAGATAAGTTAACCACAGCCTGAGATCAGTCGAACCGCCAATGGATCAATTCGCAAAAGAAACAATTCCTATTTCCCTCGAAGAAGAGATGCGCAAGAGCTACCTCGATTACGCCATGAGCGTGATCGTCGGGCGCGCCTTGCCGGATGCGCGCGATGGCTTGAAGCCAGTGCACCGCCGCGTCTTGTTCGCGATGCATGAAATGAACAACGTGTGGAACCGCCCTTACGTCAAGTGCGCCCGCGTGGTCGGCGAAACCATGGGTAAATACCACCCCCACGGCGATGCCTCGATCTACGACACCTTGGTGCGCATGGCGCAAGATTTTTCGCTGCGCTACATGCTGATCGATGGCCAGGGCAACTTCGGTTCCGTCGACGGCGACGGCGCCGCGGCCATGCGTTACACCGAGTGCCGCCTGGACAAGATCGCCAGCGAGCTGCTGGCCGATATCGACAAGGACACGGTCGACTTCCAGCCCAACTATGACGGCAAGGAAAAGGAACCGACGGTCTTGCCGACGCGTATCCCGAACCTGCTGATCAACGGGTCTTCCGGCATCGCCGTGGGCATGGCGACGAACATTCCGCCACACAACATTACCGAAGTCATCAACGGTGCCCTGCACGTGCTGCGCAACCCGGACTGCTCGATCGATGAATTGATCGAACTGATCCCTGCGCCCGATTTCCCGACGGCCGGCATCATCTACGGCGTATCGGGCGTGCGCGATGGCTACCGCACGGGCCGCGGCCGCGTCGTCATGCGCGCCAAGACGCACTTCGAGGAATACGGCAAGGATGGCGGCCGCATCGCCATCATCGTCGACGAGCTGCCATTCCAGGTCAACAAGAAGTCCTTGCTGGAACGCATCGCCGAAAACGTGCGCGACAAGAAGCTGGACGGCATTTCCGACATCCGCGACGAGTCCGACAAGTCGGGCATGCGCGTGGTGATCGAGCTGAAACGGGGCGAAGTGCCGGAAGTGGTGCTGAACAACCTGTACAAGCAGACTCAGCTGCAAGACACCTTCGGCATGAACATGGTGGCCCTGGTCGACGGCCAGCCAAAACTGCTGAACCTCAAGCAGATGCTGCAATGCTTCCTGTCGCACCGCCGCGAAGTGGTGACGCGCCGTACCGTGTTCGAACTGCGCAAGGCGCGCGAACGTGGTCATGTACTGGAAGGCCTGGCCGTCGCGCTGGCCAACATCGATGACTTCATCGCCATCATCAAGGCCGCGCCGACGCCGCCGATCGCCAAGGTCGAGCTGATGGCCAAGGCCTGGGATTCGTCCGTCGTGCGCGAAATGCTGGCCCGCACGGGCGACGGCACGACGCCGGGCGGCGTGGATGCCTACCGTCCGGAAAACCTGCCGAAGCATTACGGCATGCAGACGGATGGCCTGTACAAGCTGTCGGACGACCAGGCGCAGGAAATTCTGCAGATGCGCCTGCAGCGCCTGACCGGCCTGGAGCAGGACAAGATCGTCAACGAGTACCGCGACATCATGGCGCACATCGCCGACTTGCTCGACATCCTGGCCAAGCCGGAACGCGTCACCGTCATCATCACCGATGAAATGACCCTGGCGATGAACGAATACGGCGCCGGCAACAAGGACGTGCGCCGCTCGCAGATCGAACTGAATGCCACCGACCTGGAAACGGAAGACCTGATCACGCCGCAGGACATGGTCGTGACCCTGTCGCACACGGGCTACATGAAGGCGCAGCCGATCACCGAATACCGCGCGCAGAAGCGCGGCGGGCGCGGCAAGCAGGCCATGGCGACGAAAGAGGAAGACTGGATCGACCAGCTGTTCATCGCCAATACGCACGACTACATCCTGTGCTTCTCGGACCGTGGCCGCATGTACTGGCTGAAGGTGTGGGAAGTGCCGCAAGGCTCGCGCAACTCGCGCGGCAAGCCGATCGTCAACATGTTCCCGCTGCAGGACAACGAAAAGATCACCGTGATCCTGCCGCTGTCGGGCGAAAACCGCACCTTCCCGGAAGACCATTACGTCTTCATGTCGACCAGCCTGGGTACCGTGAAAAAGACGCCGCTGAAGGACTTCAGCAATCCACGCAAGGCCGGCATCATCGCGGTCGACCTGGACGACGGCGACTTCCTGATCGGCGCCGCGCTGACGGACGGCCAGCACGACGTGATGCTGTTCTCCGATTCGGGCAAGGCAGTGCGCTTCGACGAAAACGACGTGCGTCCGATGGGCCGCACGGCGCGCGGCGTGCGCGGCATGAACCTGGAAGAGGGCCAGCACGTGATCGCCCTGCTGGTGGCCGAGAACGAGCAGCAGTCGGTGCTGACGGCCACGGAGAACGGCTACGGCAAGCGTACGCCGATCACCGAGTACACGCGCCACGGCCGTGGCACGAAAGGCATGATCGCCATCCAGACCAGCGAGCGCAACGGTAAAGTGGTTGCCGCGACCCTGGTCGATACCAGCGATGAAATCATGCTGATCACCACCGGCGGCGTCTTGATCCGCACCCGCGTGTCGGAAATCCGCGAGATGGGCCGCGCGACGCAGGGCGTGACCCTGATCGCCGTGGAAGACGGCACCAAGCTGTCCGGCCTGCAGCGCGTGGTGGAGACGGATATCGACGAAGTCGAGCTGACGACGGAGGCGGGCACGGATGCCGCGCCGGCGGCGGCCGAACCAGCCGATCCGGCCGACCCGGCCCAGCCGGAGTAAGATGATTGGGGCTCCGCGAGGAGCCCCAATTGCTGTTGGCGTGCCCGTTGCGGCGCCAGCCTGCATATTTCAAGTTGTTCCCCGCTTTTGTAAAGTCCAGCATGCCATGAGAAAAATCGTCGCCACCTTCTTCGCCGCGTTTTCGCTGGCCTTCCTCGCCACCCTGCCGGCCCTGGCCCAGAGCACGCAAGCCGCGCCGGCCCGCCAGGCCGCGCCCAGCCCCGCCATGAAAGTGGCAGTGCGGCGCATGCTCGAGGCGATGCAGTTCCCGCAGCTCACGCGCAGCATCTTCGACCAGATGCTGCAATCGGTGCCGGAAATGATCCGTCAGTCGGCGCAGCAGCAAATCAATACCGATCCGCGGCTGGACGAGCAGCGCAAGGCGCGCGCGCTGGCCAGTGCCGAGGAAGAGATTCCCGTGGCCGTCGCCACCCTGACGCAGGTGCTGGCCGACCCGACCCTGATCGACGAACTGGGCGCCGAGATGGTGCCCCTGTACGCGCGCTATTACACGGTGCCGGAAGTCGAGCAGCTGACGGCGTTCTACAAGACGCCGCTGGGGCGCAAGATGCTGGCCACCATGCCGCAGCTGTCGGCCGAATCGATGGCCATCAGCCAGCGCGTGCTGATCCCGCGCGTCAATGCCGTGCTGGAGCAAGTCATGCGGGCGGCCACGCAGCCGCCCCAATAATTTTCATTTTGCCAAGGACCGTATCGTGACCCAAATCTACAACTTCTCCGCCGGCCCGGCCGTCCTGCCCAAGGAAGTGCTGGCGCAAGCGGCCTTTGAGATGCAGGACTGGCATGGCAGCGGCATGTCGGTGATGGAAATGAGCCACCGTGGTCCCGAGTTCATCTCCATCTACAAACAGGCCGTGGCTGACCTGCGCGAGCTGCTGGCCGTGCCCGAGAACTACAAGATCCTGTTCCTGCAGGGCGGTGGCCTGGGCGAAAATGCCATCATCCCCATGAACCTGGTGGGCCATGGTGCCACGCAGCCGGCCACCATCGACTTCGTGCACACGGGTTCCTGGTCCGGCAAATCGATCAAGGAAGCGGCCAAGTACGCCAACGTCAACGTGGCGGCATCGTCGCAGGCGGGCGGTTTCACGCATGTGCCGGTCGTATCGGACTGGCAGCTGACGCCAGGCGCCGCCTACCTGCACATCTGCACCAATGAAACCATCGATGGCGTGGAATTCCAGCAGGCGCCAAGCGTGCCGGCGGGGACCACCATCGTGGCCGACATGTCCTCGCACATCCTGTCGCGGGTTATTGATGTATCGCAATACGGCGTGATCTTCGGCGGCGCGCAGAAAAACATCGGCCCGGCCGGCCTGACGGTCGTCATCGTGCGCGAAGACTTGCTGGGCAAGGCCCTGCCGATCTGCCCGTCGGCCTTCGACTGGAGCATCGTGGCCGAACATGAGTCGATGTACAACACGCCGCCCACCTACGGCATCTATATCGCCGGCCTGGTTTTCCAGTGGCTCAAACGCCAGGGTGGCGTGGCAGCCATGGAACAGCGTAATATTGAGAAAGCGGCGCTGCTGTACGCGGCGCTGGATGCGGACGACTTCTACCAGAACCGGGTCGCCCCGGAATACCGCTCACGCATGACCATCCCGTTCTACCTGCGCGACGAAAGCTTGAACGACGCATTCCTGGCCGGCGCGAAACAGCGCGGCCTGCTGCAACTGAAGGGCCACAAGTCCGTCGGCGGCATGCGTGCATCGATCTATAACGCGATGCCGATCGAGGGCGTGCAAGCCCTGGTCAACTATTTGAACGAGTTTGCCGGACGCTAGAATGCCTGCCAAAAAGTCCAGGGCGTTGTTGCATTGCCTTGTCGTACATTCGTACTGTCAGCGGCAACGCGCCTAGCCCTGATCATTTTGTCCGGCATTCTCATGAATGAGCGCGCCGGCCCGCCGCCGGCGCAGGCCGCGCGGCAATGATTGAAGTACAGCTGACGAAACAAACCAACCATGACCGATAAACTGAAACCGCTGCGCGAACAGATCGATGCGATCGACGCGCAAATCCTCGACCTCCTGAACCGCCGCGCGCAGATCGCCCAGCAAGTGGGCCACGTGAAGGCGGAAACGCAGGCGCCCGTGTTCCGCCCCGAGCGCGAAGCGCAGGTGCTGCGCGGCGTGGCCGAGCGCAATCCCGGCCCCATGGGCGACCGCGAAGTGCAGACCATCTTCCGCGAAATCATGTCCTCCTGCCGCTCGCTGGAAAAGAGGGTCACCGTGGCGTATCTGGGCCCGGCCGGCACCTTCAGCGAACAAGCCGTGTACCAGCAGTTCGGCAGCGCCGTCGAAGGCTTGCCGTGCGCCTCCATCGATGAAGTGTTCCGCTCCGCCGAGGCGGGGACGGCGGACTTTGGCGTCGTGCCCATCGAGAATTCCTCGGAAGGCGCCGTCAACCGCACCCTGGACATGATGCTGCAGACTAGCCTCATCATCAGCGGCGAGGTGGCCATCGCCGTGCACCACAGCCTGATGACGAAGAGCGGCAACATGGATGGCGTGACCTCCATCTGCGCCCATTCGCAGGCGCTGGCGCAGTGCCAGGTGTGGCTGAACCAGAACTACCCGCACATCGCGCGCCACGCCGTGGCATCGAACGCGGAAGCGGCCCGCATGGCCGGCGAGGATGGCACGGTGGCGGCCATCGCCAGCGAACTGGCGGGCGCGCAGTACAAGCTGGGCGTGGTGAAAGGCCATATCCAGGACGACCCGCACAACCGCACGCGCTTTGCCGTCGTCGGCACCTTGCAGACGGCGCCGTCGGGCAAGGACCAGACCTCGCTGGTGCTGGCCGTGCCGAACAAGGCGGGCGCCGTGTACCAGCTGCTGGCGCCCCTGGCGAAACACGGCGTGTCGATGACGCGCTTCGAGTCGCGCCCGGCGCGCATGGGCAGCTGGGAGTATTATTTCTATGTCGACGTGGAAGGCCACGTGCACGACGCAGCCGTCGCCCAGGCGCTGGCCGAACTGCAGGGCAATGCGGCCTTCTTCAAGGTGCTGGGGTCGTATCCGGTCAGTCTGTAACCCGGTAAAGGCCGGGGTCGGACCCTCAGGGTCCGACCCCAGTCATTGCTTTTGGGGGTCACCAATCATTCACCAACTTTTAAAGAACACCATGTCTAAAAATATCGGTCCTGAATACGTCCGCGCCATCGCCCCTTATCAGAGCGGCAAGCCGATCGCGGAAGTCGCGCGCGAGTTTGGCCTCGACGAGGCAGCCATCGTCAAATTGGCGTCGAATGAAAACCCGTACGGCATGCCGGCATCGGCCAAGCAGGCGATGATCGCCGCCATCGATGACCTGGGCCGCTACCCGGACGCCAACGGCTTCGACCTGAAAGCCGTATTGTCCAAGCGCTATGACGTGCCGGCCGACTGGATCACCCTGGGCAACGGCAGCAACGACATCCTGGAAATCGCCGCGCACGCGTTTGTCGAGCATGGCCAGTCCGTCGTGTACTCGCAGTACTCGTTCGCCGTCTACGCGCTGGCCACGCAAGGCCTGGGCGCGCGCCACATCGTCGTGCCGGCGCAAGCCTATGGCCATGACCTGGACGCGATGGCGGCGGCGATCGCCGACGACACGCGCCTGGTCTTCATCGCCAACCCGAACAACCCGACCGGCACCTTCCTGACGGCCGCGCAGCTCGAGGCGTTCCTGAAGAAAGTGCCGCAGCACGTCGTCGTCGTGCTGGACGAGGCCTACAACGAATTCCTGTCCGCCGATGACCAGTACGAGTCGACGGCATGGGTGCGCCAGTATCCGAACCTGGTGGTCTCGCGCACCCTGTCGAAGGCCTATGGCCTGGCGGGCCTGCGCATCGGCTTTGCCATCGCCCAGCCGGCGTTGACGGACCTGATGAACCGCATCCGCCAGCCGTTCAACGTCAACTCGCTGGCGCAGGCGGCCGCCATCGCCGCCCTGAACGACAAGGAATTCCTCGAACAGAGCGCGCGCAACAACGCGGCCGGCTACCAGCAGTTCACGCAAGCGTTCACGCAGCTGGGCCTGGAATACGTGCCATCGCACGGCAATTTCGTGCTGGTGAAAGTGGGCGACGACGACGGTGCCGGCGCGCGCGTCAACCTGGCGCTGCTCAAGCAGGGCGTCATCGTGCGTCCCGTGGGCAGCTACGGCTTGCCGCAATGGCTGCGCATTTCCATCGGCCTGCCGCAGGAAAACGCCATCTTCATCGCTGCGCTGACGAAAGCGCTGGCCTGACCCTATGACGACGCCTGCACTGAAAAAAATCGTCATCTTCGGCGTAGGCCTGATCGGCGGCTCGTTCGCGCGCGCCCTGAAGCACGCGGGCGCGGTGACCACGGTGGTCGGCATGGGCCGTTCGCCGGCGTCGATGGCGCGCGCGCTGGAGCTGGGCATCATCGACGAGATCGGCGGCGACATGGCCACGGCCATCGCGGGCGCCGACCTGGTGCTGCTGGCCGCGCCCGTGGCGCAGACGGGGGCCATCCTTGCCTCCATCGCGCCGCACCTGCAGCCGGGCACCGTCGTCACTGACGCTGGCAGCACGAAAAGCGACGTGGTGGCGGCCGCGCGCGCGGCGCTGGGAGGCAAGACGGGCCAGTTCGTGCCCGGCCACCCGATCGCGGGACGCGAGACGAATGGCCCCGATGCGGCCATCATTGATTTGTATCAAGGCAAGAAAGTGGTGCTCACGCCGCTGGCGGAAAACGCCGTGGCCGACGTGGAACGGGTGGCCGCCGCGTGGCGCGCCTGCGGCGCCATCCTGCACACCTTGACGCCCGAAGAACATGACAAGGTGTTTGCCGCCGTCAGCCATCTGCCGCACCTGCTGGCCTTTGCGCTGGTCGACGACATCGCCAACAAACCGCACGCGGGCCTGCTGTTCCAGTACGCGGCCAGCGGCTTTCGCGACTTTACGCGCATTGCCGGCTCATCGCCGGAAATGTGGCGCGACATCAGCCTGGCCAACCAGCCGGCGCTGCTGCACGAACTGGACGCCTACCTGGCGCAGTTGACGACCTTGCGCGCGCACCTGGCCGCCGGCGACGGCGCCGCCATCGAAGGCGTGTATGCGAACGCCCAGCACGCCCGGCAGCAATGGATAGAGGCGATCGAAACGGCGGAAGCGCCCGCGCCCACACAATAATCGAAGGATTCCAGCATGACCCAGACCAAGCACTACCCCCACCATATCGATCTGAAGCCGGTGATGCACGTCGAAGGCACGGTGCGTCTGCCCGGCTCGAAAAGCATTTCCAACCGCGTGCTGCTGCTGGCCGCGCTGGCCAAGGGCACGACGAAGATCGTCGACCTGCTCGCCTCCGACGACACCTTCGTCATGCTCACGGCATTGACCTCGCTGGGCGTGAAATGGACGCAGGATGAACTGCAGGGCGATCCGGCCACGGCGCACCAGATCCACCACGTGGAAGGCTGCGGCGGCGTCTTCCCGCACCATGCGGCTGACCTGTTCATGGGCAATGCCGGCACGGCGATCCGCCCGCTGACGGCGGCGCTGGCCGTCATCGGCGGCGATTACACGCTGCACGGCGTGTCGCGCATGCACGAGCGGCCCATCGGCGACCTGGTCGACGCGCTGAACGCCGTCGGCACGCAGATCGAATACACGGGCGAGCAGGGCTTCCCGCCGCTGCGCATCCGCCGCGGCCATATCCACGCGCAGCGCATCGCCGTGCGCGGCAACGTGTCGAGCCAGTTCCTGACGGCCCTCCTGATGGTGGCGCCGCTGATGGCGCGCGACCACGCGGTGACCATCGACGTGACGGGCGAGCTGATCTCGAAGCCGTACATCGAGATCACCCTGAACCTGATGCGCCGCTTCGGCGTGACGGTCGAGCATGACGGCTGGCAGTCGTTCACCGTGCAGCCGGGCCAGCAGTACCAGAGCCCGGGCACCATCCACGTGGAAGGCGACGCCTCGTCGGCGTCCTACTTCCTGGCGGCCGGCGCCATCGGCGGCGGTCCCGTGCGCGTGGAAGGCGTGGGACGCGACAGCATCCAGGGCGACGTGCGCTTCGTCGAAGCCTTGCAGCAGATGGGCGCGACCATCACCATGGGCGAAAACTGGATCGAAGCCCGCTCGAACGGCGTGCTGAAGGCCATCGACATGGATTTCAACCACATTCCCGACGCGGCCATGACGATCGCCGTGGCCGCCCTGTACGCGGACGGCACCTCCACCTTGCGCAATATCGCCAGCTGGCGCGTAAAGGAGACGGACCGCCTGGCGGCCATGGCCACGGAACTGCGCAAGCTGGGCGCGCAAGTGGAAGAGGGCGCCGACTACCTGCGCGTGACGCCGCCGGCCGAAATCGCCGCCGCTACCATCGACACGTATGACGACCACCGCATGGCCATGTGCTTCTCGCTCGCGTCGCTGGACGGCGCCGCCCGCCGCGGCAATGACATGCGCATCATGGACCCGAAATGCGTGGCCAAGACCTTCCCCGAGTATTTCACCGTGTTCGCGGGGATTGCCAAAGAGACTCTTATTTAACCGAAATCCGGGGTCAGACCCTCTCCACCCGCAACGCCAGCGCAGGCGTTGACGCAAGCGAGGGTCTGACCCCAGCCCTTGCCTTGGGGTTTAGTTCTTTTTAAAGTGACAAAATAATGCCGACCTCCCACATCCCAGTCATCGCCATCGACGGCCCCACCGCTTCCGGCAAGGGCACGGTGGCCCACCGCGTGGCCGACAAGCTCGGCTTTCATTACCTCGATTCGGGCGCGCTGTACCGCCTGACGGCCCTGTCGGCGCTGCGCCGCGGCACGGACCTGCGCGACGAGCACGCGCTGGCCAAGCTGGCCGAGCACCTGCCGTGCCACTTCGCGGGCGGCGAAATCCTGCTGGCCAACGAGAACGTTACCGAGCAGATCCGCGCGGAAGAAGTGGGCAATACGGCGTCGAAAATTGCCGTCTTGCCAACGGTGCGCCACGCCCTGGTCGGTTTGCAGCTGGGCTTTCGCAAGACGCCGGGCCTGGTGGCCGATGGGCGCGACATGGGCACGGTGATCTTCCCGCATGCCCCGCTGAAGGTGTTTCTCACGGCCAGCGTCGAGGCGCGCGCGCAACGGCGCTACAAGCAATTGATAGACAAGGGTTTTTCTGCTAATATGGAAGACCTTCTGATGGATTTGCAGGCGCGGGACGAACGTGATACTCACCGTGCGATTGCGCCGCTGGTCCCCGCGGAAGGGGCGCATGTCCTCGATACGTCGGCCATGACGGCAGATGATGCCGTTGAAACCGTGTTGAAATGGTATGCCGCTGTTGCAAAATAAGCAGCAAAATGGCGTGTATTGCTGTGTAGTGCGCGCCATGTGGTGCCCGTTGACGGCTCCTGGCCTGTCCGGGTGTGTCAAAAACCTAACCCAGTTTAAGTCGCATCGTGCGATCTCTGCTGGATAACCTGTGTGAACCCTATGTCTACTGTTACAACTAACGAATCTACCGGTATGGAAAGTTTTGCTGCGCTCTTCGAGGAATCGTTGTCGCGTCAAGATATGCGCTCCGGCGAAGTTATTTCCGCTGAAGTCGTGCGCCTCGACCACAATTTCGTGATCGTGAACGCTGGCCTCAAATCCGAAGCATTCATCCCTGTCGAAGAATTCAAGAACGACCACGGCGAACTGGAAGTCAAAGTTGGTGACTTCGTTTCCGTGGCGATCGAATCGCTGGAAAACGGTTTCGGCGATACCATCCTGTCGCGCGATAAAGCCAAGCGTCTGGCTTCGTGGCTGGCTCTGGAAAAAGCGATGGAATCGGGCGAAATCGTCGTCGGTACCGTCAATGGTAAAGTCAAAGGCGGTCTGACCGTGTTGACCAACGGCATCCGCGCATTCCTGCCGGGCTCGCTGGTTGATACCCGTCCTGTCAAAGACACCACCCCATTCGAAGGCAAAACCCTCGAATTCAAAGTGATCAAGCTGGATCGCAAGCGTAACAACGTGGTTCTGTCCCGCCGCGCCGTCATCGAAGCTTCGATGGGCGAAGAGCGTCAGAAACTGATGGAAACGCTGAAAGAAGGCACGGTCGTGACCGGCGTCGTCAAAAATATCACCGACTACGGCGCGTTCGTGGATCTGGGCGGTATCGATGGCCTGCTGCACATCACCGACCTGGCATGGCGCCGTGTACGTCACCCGTCGGAAGTTCTGACGGTTGGCCAGGAAATCACCGCCAAGGTCCTGAAATACGATCAAGAGAAAAACCGTGTTTCGCTGGGCGTGAAACAACTGGGCGACGATCCTTGGACCGGTCTGTCCCGTCGTTACCCACAAAGCACCCGTCTGTTCGGTAAAGTAACGAACCTGACCGACTACGGCGCGTTCGTTGAAGTGGAACAGGGTATCGAAGGTCTGGTACACGTTTCCGAAATGGACTGGACGAACAAAAACGTTGCTCCTAACAAAGTTGTCCAACTGGGCGACGAAGTAGAAGTAATGGTTCTGGAAATCGACGAAGAGCGTCGTCGTATTTCGCTGGGCATGAAACAGTGCAAAGCCAACCCATGGGACGACTTCGGTGTTACCCATAAGAAAGGTGACAAAGTCCGCGGCGCGATCAAATCGATCACCGACTTCGGCGTGTTCATCGGCCTGGCCGGCAACATCGACGGTCTGGTGCACCTGTCCGACCTGTCCTGGACCGAAACCGGCGAAGAAGCCGTGCGTCGCTTCAAGAAAGGTGACGAACTGGAAGCCATCGTTCTGGCCATCGACGTTGAGCGCGAGCGCGTTTCCCTGGGCGTCAAGCAACTGGAAGGTGACCCATTCAACAACTTCGCAGCCATGAACGACAAAGGCTCGCTGGTAACCGGTACCGTTAAATCGGTTGAGCCTAAAGGCGCCGTGATCCAACTGTCCGAAGAAGTTGAAGGCTACCTGCGCGCTTCCGAAATCTCGCGCGACCGCGTTGAAGATGCTGGTACGCACCTGAAAGTCGGCGACACCGTCGAAGCCATGGTGTTGAACATCGACCGCAAAGCCCGTGGTATCCAACTGTCGATCAAAGCGAAAGACAACGTGGAAACCCAGGAAGCCATGCAGAAGATGGCAGCTACCGACAACAACGCAGCTTCGGGCACCACCAGCCTGGGCGCCTTGTTGAAAGCTAAGTTCGACAACAAGAACTAAGACTGCGGATACGGCAGATGACAAAGTCCGAGCTGATCAACCGCCTCGCTGAGCGTTATTCTCAGCTGGTGGCGAAAGATGCGGAGTATGCCGTCAAGACCATTCTCGATGCGATGACCAACGCCCTGGCGACGGGCCAGCGCATCGAGATCCGCGGTTTTGGCAGTTTTGCCCTGAACAGCAGGCCCCCGCGCATCGGCCGCAACCCGAAATCCGGCGACAAGGTGATGGTTCCTGAAAAACGGGTCCCTCACTTCAAGCCGGGCAAACAGTTGCGCGAGCGGGTGGACGCGATGGTCGGGCAACCGATCATCGAGGATTAATCGTCTGCTGGAAGGCGACACAAAGAGCGGCGTCCTTGGATGCCGCTTTTTTTTGTTAATATGCTGAGAATACCTGACATAAGCTACTACGCGTCGCGCTTTGCGGCCTGCGATGCTCACCGTGCTCAAGCACGGTTGCGCTTCTTGGCCACAAATCGCTGACGCTTCTGCCAGGCATTCCAAGGTTGTGCCATACGGGCATTTTTTGTACTTTCTGGGCGTATCGATGAAAATCATCTCCACCATCGTTGGCTGTGTTCTTTTCGTCCTGTTCTTCAGTTTTGCACTGAAGAATGCGCAGGTTGTCGACCTGCATGTTTTCCTCAATTATGAAATTCGCGGCCCCCTGGTTCTGATGCTGCTGGGCTTTTTTGTCGCTGGCGCCAGCCTCGGCGTCCTGGCCCTGACGCCGACCGTGTTCCGTCACCGCCGCGAAGCGACCAAGCAGAAAACCACCATTGCCGCGCTGCAGACCGTTGGCGTGGCCAGCAATGTCCAGCCGCAACCGGACAGCGTGAGCGCGCAGTAAGCAGCGCCGTCGCTCCTATCTCTCTTACTCGAATAAAAACAATCGCATGGAATTTGAACTCTGGTGGCTCTTGGGTATCCCGGTGTTTTTCGCGCTGGGCTGGATTGCCGCGCGCGTTGACATTCATCAACTGGTGTCGGAATCGCGCAGCTTGCCGCGCAATTACTTCAAGGGCTTGAATTTCCTGCTCAATGAACAGCATGACAAGGCCATCGACGCCTTCATCGAAGTGGTCAAGCTGGACCCGGAATCGGCCGATATGCACTTTGCGCTGGGTAACCTGTTCCGCCGCCGCGGCGAGACGGAGCGCGCCATCCGCGTGCATCAGAATTTGCTGGCGCGTCCCGACCTGCCGCTGGAGCAGCAGGGCCACGCCGCCTACGAGCTGGGCATGGATTACCTGAAGGCGGGCTTGCTGGACCGCGCCGAGGAAACCTTCAATGGCCTGGTCGATACGCAATATGCGGCCCAGGCGCGCCGCGCGCTGCTGGAAATCTACCAGCGCGAAAAGGAATGGCCGCGCGCCATCGAGGCAGCCGTCGGCTTGCAGGAATCGGGCGCCGGTGCGCGCCAGAAGGAAATCGCCCAGTTCTATTGCGAACTGGCGCATGACGCGCTGGTGCACCTGAAGCCGGACGAAGCCATGCCGCTGCTGGAAAAAGCGCTGCAGACGGACCGCAAGAGCGTGCGCGCCACCATTCTGACGGGTGACGTGCTGCTGGCGCGCGGCGACGTGGAAGGCGCGCTGACCACCTGGCGCCGCGTGGAGCAGCAAAGCGTGCCGCACGTGGCCCTGGTGGCGCAGCGCCTGATGGATGGCTACACGAAAGTGGGCCGTCCGCAGGAAGGCGTCAACCTGCTGCGCTCCTACCTGGAAGAAGCGTCGTCGATCGACCTGATCGAAGTCGTCTTCAAGGCCGTCATCGAGCTGGACGGCGTGGAAGCGGCGAAACAGCTGGTCAGCGCGGAATTGCGCCGCACGCCGACCCTGCTGGGCCTGGACAAGCTGCTGGAGGCGCGCATGATGGATGCGCCGGCCGCCATCTGGTCCGAGCTGTCGATGGTGAAAAACCTCGTGCACGGCTACACGCAGAAGCTGGCCCGCTACCAGTGCAGCCACTGCGGCTTCAAGGCACGCCAGTTCTACTGGCACTGCCCGGGCTGCAACAAGTGGGAAACCTACCCGCCGCGCCGTACCGAAGAGCTCAACGTCATGAACTAATCCTACACGCCACCTTGCCCCGCGCAACGTGGCGTGTACTCGTATGTAGCACCTGAAATTCACCAATAAGAAATACGGCACAACCATGAAAATCACCATTATCGGCACGGGCTATGTGGGCCTCGTCACCGGCGCCTGCCTGGCGGAGCTGGGCAACGACGTCTTTTGCCTCGACCTGGACGCACAGAAGGTAGCGCTGCTCAACAGCGGCGGCATTCCCATCCATGAACCGGGCCTGGAAGAAGTCGTGGCGCGCAACCGCGCCGCCGGCCGCATGACCTTCTCCACCGACGTGGAAGCGGCGGCCAACCATGGCGTGATGCAATTCATCGCCGTCGGCACCCCGCCCGACGAAGATGGCTCCGCCGACCTGCAATACGTGCTGGCCGCCGCGCGCGGCATCGGCAAGTACATGACGGACTTCAAGGTCATCGTCGACAAGTCGACCGTGCCCGTCGGCACGGCCGAAAAAGTGCGCGCCGCCATCCAGGGCGAGCTGGACGCGCGCGGCGTGGCCGCCACGTTCTCCGTGGCATCGAACCCGGAATTCCTCAAGGAAGGCGCGGCCGTCGAAGACTTCATGCGCCCGGACCGCATCGTCATCGGCGTCGATGCCACGCCGCAAGGCGAACGCGCGCGCGACCTGCTGAAAAGCCTGTACGCGCCGTTCAACCGCAACCATGAGCGCACCTACTGGATGGACGTGCGTTCGGCCGAGTTCACCAAATACGCGGCCAACGCCATGCTGGCCACGCGCATCTCGTTCATGAATGAACTGGCGAACCTGGCCGACAAGGTGGGCGTCGACATCGAGGCCGTGCGCCACGGCATCGGCTCGGACCCGCGCATCGGCCACAGCTTCCTGTACGCCGGCTGCGGTTACGGCGGTTCCTGCTTCCCGAAGGACGTGCAGGCGCTGGAGCGCACGGCACGCGGCCACGGCCAGGAATTGCTGATCCTGCGCGCCGTGGAAGCCGTTAATGACAAACAGAAACATATTCTCGGCGGCAAGGTCGTCAAGCGCTTCGGCGACGACCTGACGGGCCGCCATTTCGCCGTCTGGGGCCTGGCCTTCAAGCCGAATACGGACGACATGCGCGAAGCGTCGGCCCGCGTGCTGCTGGCGGACTTGCTGGCGCGCGGCGCCACGGTAGCCGTCTACGATCCCGTCGCCATGGCCGAGGCGCGCCGCGTGCTGCAGCTGGACCTGACGCCGGAACAGCTGGCCAGGGTGCGCTTCGCCGACAGCCCGCAGGATGCGCTGACGGGTGCCGACGCCCTGACCATCGTGACGGAATGGAAAGCCTTCCGCAGCCCCGATTTCGAGCAGATCAAGGCGCGCCTGAAGCAGGCCGTGATCTTTGACGGGCGCAACCTGTTCGAACCGGCCGTCATGGCCGAGGCGGGCATCGAATACCACGGGATCGGTCGCTCGATCCTGACGCGCGCATGAACGCCCGCGACATGACGGCGCCAGCCGCTCTGGCCCAGGTGCGCCTGCTGGTGGTGGGCGACGTGATGCTCGACCGCTACTGGTTCGGCGATGTCAGCCGTATCTCGCCGGAAGCGCCCGTGCCCATCGTGCGCATCGAGAAGCGCGAAGAGCGCCTCGGCGGCGCGGCCAACGTGGCGCGCAATGCGGCCGCGCTGGGCGCGAAGACGAGCTTGCTGGGCGTGGTCGGCGACGACGAGGCCGGCAGCCAGGTCGAGCGCCTGCTCGAAGGCGGCGGCATCCACAGCTACCTGCAGCGCGACGCGGCCATTTCCACCATCATCAAGCTGCGCGTGATCGGCCGCCAGCAGCAGATGCTGCGCATCGACTTCGAGGATGCCCCCAGCGACACGGTGCTGCGCGACAAGCTCAAGCAGTTCAACGCACTGCTGCCCAGCTACGACGTGGTGATCCTGTCCGACTACGCCAAGGGCAGCCTGGTGAACGTGGCCGAGATGATCAAGGCCGCCCGCGCCGCCGGCAAGATCGTCATGGTCGACCCGAAAGGCGATGATTTCAGCCGTTATGCGGGAGCGTCAGTGCTCACTCCGAACAAGTCCGAGCTGCGCCGCGTGATCGGCAGCTGGAGCACGGAAGAGCAGCTCACGGAGCGGGCGCAGCAGATGCGCGCGCAGCTGGGCCTGGAAGCCCTGCTGCTGACCCGTTCGGAAGAGGGCATGAGCCTGTACACGGCCGACGAGGTGCTGCACATGCCCACCGATGCGCGCGAAGTGTTCGACGTCTCGGGCGCCGGCGACACGGTGATCGCCACCATGGCGGCCATGCTGGGTGCCGGCATGGGCCTGGGTGACGCCGTGCGCACGGCCAACCGCGCCGGCGGCATCGTCGTCGGCAAGCTGGGCACGGCCACCGTTACCCGCGACGAGCTGTTCCCACAATAAACCGCTGTCCTGCCTGCGCCGTCCGTTTGATCTGGCGCAGGCTTTCCCTTCCTGTCGTGTCCCCCTCTTGTCAACCGTATCACGTCCCAGCCGTTAAAGCCGTTAAGGCGCTGTTCCTCCCTTGCGTTCGAGTCATCTTGAAACCACATCACGGAGAGATACCCATGTTCAAAAAAATACTGCTGGCCTTCGCCACCCTGGTCGCGACGATGGGCTTTGCCTTTGCCCAGGTCGATGTCAACAAGGCGGACCAGGCGGCACTCGACAGCGTCAAGGGCATCGGCCCCGTCACCTCGAAAGCCATCGTCGACGAGCGTGCCAAGGGCGGCGCTTTCAAGGATTGGGCGGATTTCGAAAGCCGCGTGAAGGGCATCGGCCCGAAAAGCTCCGTGAAACTGTCGGAAGCGGGCCTGCAGGTGAATGGCCAGGCCAAGTCCGGCGCGCCGGCGGCCCCGGTGGCGAAAGCAGCCCCCGCAAAAAAGGAAACTGCTGTGAAGGAAGCTGCAGCGAAAGAAGCCGCAGCGAAGCCAGCTGCTGCGACCGACACCGCTGCGGCGCCAGCCAAGACGGCCGCTGAAACGAAGAAGGAAGCTGCTGCTGCCAAGAAAGAAGCCAAGGCTGCCGCTGCCGCCGCGAAGAAAGAAGCTGCCGCCAAGGCCGTCCCTGCCGCCGCTCCCGCCGCCGCAGCCGATGCCGCTCCCGTGAAAACGGCTGCCGAAACGAAGAAGGAAGCCGCTGCCGCGAAGAAAGCGGCTACGGCCGCCAAGAAAGAAGCCAAGGCTGCGGAAGCCGCCGCGAAGAAGGAAGCGAAACTGGCTGCTGCCGACGCGAAGAAAGCGGAAGCCGAGAAGAAATAAGCGTTTTGCCGTAGAGCTGGCTGCGTGGTGGTGCCGCGCAGCCTTGCGAGAAAACCCCGCGCGGTACCGGCCGCGCGGGGTTTTTTTACGCCGGTGCGGCCGGGCCGTGCGGGCCGCTGCCGGGGATCAGTCGGCTGGCCCTGGCCGTGTTGCCGGCGCGGCCGGGGCAGGCGCGCGGCGCCAGGGGGCGAGCAGCTGGCCGGCCAGGCTGGTGGGCATGGGCGCCTCGATGCCGCAGCTGGCCGGCCATTCGGCCGGCAGGTGATGCGTGCCGAACAGGCGGTCCAGCACGGGCAGGGTGGACGCGTAATTGCGGTTGATGAGCTCGAACTTGCTGTGGTGCCAGTGGTGGAAGGCGGGCGTGGCCACCAGCCATTCGAGCGGGCCGAAGCGCCAGCGCAGGTTGGCGTGGATAAAGAAGCCCCAGACGGTGCCGATCAGGAGCAGCAGCACGGGCGCGGCGCTGCCGGCCGCGCCGGGACCGGCCAGTCCCAGCAGATACAGGGGTGTCAGGCCGAACAGGCGCGTGACGACCATGTCCACGGGATGGGTGCGCGTGTTGGCGAGGAAATACAGCTGCTCCGTGCTGTGATGCACGGCATGGTAGCGCCACAGCCACGGACTTTCATGGCTGAGGCGATGCCCCCAGTAAGTGCCGACTTCGCCGATGAACAAGCCCAGCAGCAGCTTGGCCCACAGGGGCAGGGCGCCCAGGGTAGCGGGCACGGCGTCCGGCAGGAAACGCTGGCCGGCGACGGCAACCAGGGCCAGCGGCACGGCCAGCAGCGCGGCCGGCAGCAGGCTGCTGATGAAATAGAAGCCCAGGTCACTGAACAGTTCCGTGCGCGAGCGCCCCGCGTGGCGTTCGCCAAAGCAGCGTTCGAGCGGCACGAAGAGGACGGCCAGCAGCACCAGCCACAGGCTCAGGCGCAGGACATCCACGGCAAGGCCAGGCAGGTGCGTCTGTAGGGTCTGTAGCAGGCTCATGGCAGGAACGTGATCGGGCAGTGAAAACCCCGGCCCAGGAAATGCCGGTGCGGATTTGCTGGCGCGCCAAGGTCTAACGCAACCGTGGCGGGCCGATGCGTGGCGCGGCCGGGAAGCGCAGCTGCACTAAAAAATACAGCGCGCATCGCAGGACGCGCCCCGAACAGCCGGTTTGGTCAGCCTTTGCGGCGGCGCGCCGCGAAGCCGATCAAGCCCAGGCCGCCGATCAGCATGCCCCAGGTCGACGGTTCCGGCACGGCCGACACGAGCGATACGCCGTCGAGCAGCATGAAGGGCGGCGCGCCCGTCGGGCTGCCCTTGGCCATGAAGGACAGCAATTCGCTGCTGTTCGTCGCCGTGAAGGTCATGCTGGCCTGGTGCCAGCCCGTGAAGCCCTGGCTGACGTTGGCCAGGGACGCCGTCTGCTGCTTGCTGTTGCCCAGCGAAACGTCCCAGTAATTGACGAGGTTATCGCCGCGGAAGCCTACCTGCTGGCCTGCGCCATAGGAAAAGCTCAGGGTGTAGGCCTGGCCGGGGATCAGACCGCTGACTTGCTGCGTGACGGGGCCGGGGAAATAATCCCAGTCGGCCGCCAGCACGTTGCCGCCCGTAGGGCTGACGCCCAGGCCGTTTTTCGGGCCACGGCCGCTGTAGGAATTCGGACCCCACAAGGCCAGCGCCGTCGCGGCATTGGTATCGTCGATGTTGTTGCCGTTCAAGACGAAGTTATAGCCCTTGCTGGACCAGTCCGTCAGGTAGGTGCGGTCCGCGCGGTCGTAATTGCCTTCGTTCAGCTGTTTCGAAGTGCCATTGCTGGTCAGTTCGAAGTCGCCGTTCTTGACGAGGTTGGTCGCGGCCTGGGCACCGGCAGCGGACAGGGAAATGGCGGCGGCCAGCGCCAGCAAGGTGAATGGTTTACGCATGGTAATAGCTCCAAAAGTGACAGGTTGGTCTTGCAGTCTGTCGGCGAGCTTTTGGCCAACGATGGGTATATCGCGGAAGAGGCGAGATGGGCGATGCTGTAAAAAGTATTTCTGTGACAACTATTATGTCTTGTTGGCTAGATTATAGCAGCGTTTGGCAAAAAAGCACGTCACATGTCTTGAAAACAACATCTATTTTTACATGGCAACTTCAGCAGGTTTGATGTTTTGGCATGCCGGCTTCGATTACAGTTGCGACTCGATCGGCAGCCAGCGCATCAGGGAGACCAGCGCGCGGCGCCAGACACCTGCTTCCGGGTCATGCGTCCACACTTTGGCAGGCTCTTCCGTGGCATCGGACCAGCGCAGCGCGCCGTCGTCGAGGAACAGGCGGTAGCTGGTGTCGCTGGCCGTCGAGCGCAGGAACAGCGTGCGCAGGTCGGCCGCCAGCGCCGGATCGCGAAACACGACGCCCATTTCCGTGTTCAGCTGGGCCGAGCGGGGATCGAGGTTGAAGGAGCCGACGAAGCCCCGCGCATGGTCGACCACCATGGCCTTGGTGTGCAGGCTGGCGCGGCTCGAACCCGTCAGGCTGATGCGCTTGCGGTGCAGGGTCTTCAATTCAAACAGGTCGACGCCGCCACCCAGCAGCACCTGGCGGTAGCGCGCATAGCCCGCATGCACGAGGGCCACGTCGGTGGCGGCCAGCGAGTTGGTCAGCACGCTGACCTTGACGCCGGCGGCGACCTTGTCGCCCAGCAGGGTACTGAGCGCGGCGCCGGGCACGAAATATGGCGAGGTCAGCAGCGCTTCCTCGCGCGCCTGCGTCAGCAAGGGGAGCAGGCTGTGCATGAGCCAGTGCTCGCTGCGCTGCAAGCCGGCCACGGGGGCGGCTTTTTCCGGCGGGTCCGACACCACCTGCACCTGGCCGCTCCAGTGCAGGCGCAGGCGGCCGTCTAGGTGTGCCTGCAGCTGGCCCGTATCGGTCAGCTTCTGCAGATACGGCGAAGCCCCCACTTCGCCGCCGAGCGCCGCGAGACGGGCGCGCACGGCGTGCAGCTGGACTGCCTCGGGCGCGTCCGAATTCTTGCCCACATGCAAGGCACGGATGGGAATGACGGCGCGGCTGTTCCAGAAACGGTCGAAGATGTCGCTCGCCTGCTGCACGGCCGGCCCCACCAGCAGCAGGTCGGCATCCTGGAAGTTGACTTGCTCGGCGGCATCGAAGTACTCGTCGCCGATATTGCGCCCGCCGACGATGGCGACGCGGCCATCGACGATCCAGGCCTTGTTGTGCATGCGCCGGTTCAGGCTGACCGCGCGCAAGGCCATTTCCACGGCGCGCCGCCAGATGCCGTCGCGGTTGCGGCCGGGATTGAAGATGCGCACCTCGATCAGCGGGTGGCTGTCGAGCGCGAGGATGGCGGCATCCTGGCCCCGTGCATTGATATCGTCGAGCATCACGCGCACGCGCACGCCGCGGTCGGCCGCGCGCAGCAATTCGCGCACCAGCAGCCGTCCCGTGACGTCGTTATGCCAGATGTAGTACTGCAGGTCGATGCTGCGGCCCGCTTCGCGCGCGCTCAGGGCGCGCAGGGCAAACGCTTCCAGGTTGTCGTCGATCAGGGCCGTGCCGCTTTGCTGCGGGCGCTGCGCCAGCTGCGGCGCCAGCACGCGGTCGAGCAGGGTGGCATCGGCCGCCACGGGCAGGGCCGTGCCCGGCGCGCCCAGCGAACGTTCCGCAAAGCGGCCGTAGCTGTACAGGGCTGCAATGCTGAGCAGGGCAAACAGCGCGGCGAACAGCAGCAGCTTGACGAGCATGCGGCGCACCGTCAACGAACCGCGCGCGCGCGGCGGCGTGCGGGAAGGAGGGAGGGCTGGCGCATGCGGCGGTCTTTCGTGGTCGGGATGGGGAGAGGCGATTGTAGCAGTTTCTATAATGCATGATTTTCATCAGGGAACTTCCTTGCCTGCCGTCAAAAATGCGAGAATGGCCGTCTAACAATTCTCAGGAGACAGTGGCATGGTACGGATATTGACGGGAATGACGGCAGCGCTGCTGTCGGCGGGCGTGCTGGCGGCGCCGGCCGGCGACAGGGTACAGCCGCAGATCGAGCGCGTCGTGGCGGAGATCTCGCCGCAGCGCATCGAGGCGCATGTGCGCAAGCTGGTGGGTTTCCAGACGCGCCATACCATGTCCGATACCGTCTCCGACACCCAGGGCATCGGCGCCGCCAGGCGCTGGATCAAGGCCGAGCTGGAGCGCTGCGGCGCGCAGGCGGGGCGGTCGCCTGCAGGTGGCCTTCGACAGCCACGTGGCGGCCCGTCCTCGAAGCGCATTTCGCGGGCCGACGGAAATCGTCAACGTGGTGGCGACCCTGCCGGGCAGCCAGCCGCAATCGGCCGAGCGCATCTATGTCGTCAGCGGCCACTACGACTCGCGCGCCACCGACGTGATGGATGCGGCCGGCAACGCCCCCGGCGCCAACGACGATGCCTCGGGCACGGCGGCCGTGATCGAAATGGCCTGCGTGATGGCGCGCTACCAGTTCGACGCCACCCTCGTCTTCATGACCGTGGCGGCCGAGGAGCAGGGCTTGCTCGGTTCCGGCCACTGGGCGCAGCAGGCAAAGCTGAAAAAGCTCAATATCGCCGGCATGCTCAATAACGACATCATCGGCAGTTCGCGCGCCGACGACGGCACGGTCGACGGCGGCCAGGTGCGCCTGTTCGCCGAGGGCATTCCCGCCGTCAAGGAAATGAGCGACGGCGTGCGCGGCCTCGTGGCCACGGGCGGAGAGAACGATTCCATCTCGCGCCAGCTGGCGCGCCATGTGAAGCAGGTGGGCGAGCGCTATGTGCCCGGCTTCAAGGTCAACGTCATCCAGCGCGCCGACCGCTACCTGCGCGGCGGCGACCACATGCCCTTCCTCGCACAAGGCTACGCGGCCCTGCGTTTCACGGAACCGAACGAGGATTTTTCCCACCAGCACCAGGATGTGCGCGTGGAAAACGGCGTGCAATATGGCGACTTGCCGCAATTCGTCGACTACGACTACGTGGCGAAAGTGACGCGGGTGAATGCGGCGGCCCTGGCCTCGCTGGCGCTGGCGCCTGCCGCGCCCGCCGGTGTGCAGGTGCGCACGGCGCAGCTGGAGAACGCCACGACCCTGCAATGGCAGCCGAATACGGAACCGGACCTGGCCGGCTATCGCATCGTCTGGCGCGCCACGACGGCGGACCAGTGGCAGGGCGCGCAAGACGTGGGCAATGTCACCGAGGCGCGGCTGAAATTGTCGAAAGATAATTACTTCTTCGGCGTCCAGGCCATCAGACAAGGTATAAGGCCAACGTCAGGCGTGC
>JAEBUR010000059.1:0-50134 GCA_023014455.1 Amanita exitialis
TCCTACAATGTTTTCACAGTCATACTTACATTCTCACCATGTTTCCATTCACCTGCCTATTTTCCCACCTAGTCACATTCCCACCATGTTTTCACACTTCATCTTCATGTTCCCACCATGTTCTCCCACAATTCCTACAATGTTTTAACAGTCATGCCTACATTCTCACTGTGTTCCCATTCACCTGCCCATTGCCCACCTGGACACATTCCCACAATTTTTCCACACTTCATGTTCATTTCCCCACATTCATGCTAACTAACCACTGACACTTAGATAATGCTTAGCTAAGATTAAATGCAGCAGCTCTTGATGTATTAACACTGAGGATGTTACAATTATGCATACTTTCATTTTATTATGTTAGCAGTTTCTTTGGTGCTTATGAAATGCCTTCATCTTCTGTTATCTCTATTCAATGTCACACATCACTTGCTGTGACTATATTTTCATCCATGCCACACACTCACCTTTTTTCATCATCCTGATGTTGCTATGACTTCACTTATGATGTGTTATGACATCTATGCCTATTACATCATATCTATGACATTCATTACCTTGTACAGACTCTAGGTTTAGTTTAAATAGTACAGTTCTGTTGTACCTCAAACTATAAGTTGAACTTAGCTTGTAATCAAACCTATGAACTTGCCACAAAGCCTGTTGCATAAGCATGACTGTTATGAGACTGTAGGAATGTGTGTGAACATGGTGGGAAAGCAAATATGAAGTGTGGAAACATTGTGGGAATGTGGCCAGGTGGGAAAATGAGGCAGGTGAAACAGGACACAGTCAGAATGTAGCATGACTGTTAAAACATTGTAGGAATTGTGTGAGAACATCGTGGGAAAGTGAATATGAAGTGTGAAAACATGGTGGGAATGTGACTAGGTGGGAAAATAGGCAGGTGAATGGAAACATGGTGAGAATGTAAGTATGACTGTGAAAACATTGTAGGAATTGTGTGAGAACATGGTGGGAATGTGAATATGAAGTGTGGAAACATTGTGGGGATGTGGGCCTGGTGGGAAAATGGGCAGGTCAATGGGAACACAGTGAAAATGTAAGCATAAGTGTGAAAACATTGTAGAAAACTGTGTGAGAACCATGGTGGGAAAGTGAATATTAAGTGTGGAAACATCGTGGGAATGTGGGCCTGGTGGGAAAATGGGCAGGTCAATGGGAAAACAGTGAAAATGTAAGCATAAGTGTGAAAACATTGTAAAAACTGTGTGAGAACATGGGAAAATGGGCAGGTCAATGGGAACACAGTAAAAATGTAAGCATAAGTGTGAAAACATTGTAGAAACTGTGTGAAAACATGGTGGGAAAGTGCATATGTGGCGTGGGAATATAGTGAGAATGCCATCAGCCATATGGGAACATGATGGGAATATGAATGGAACAATGGTGGGAGTAAATGAGATGTGGATGCCATATGCATAAAGAGTCACAGCTGAGCACAGTCTGTGGAATGCTGGATTCCGTGGAATATTCCACAGAATCCACACGGAATATTCCGTGTGGACATTCCGTGCCAATTCCGCATTCCGTGCACAATTCACACGGAATCCGTGCGGATTCCATGGATTCTGCACGGAATAGACTCAAAATAGTCTATTCTAGACTCAAAATAGTGCGGATTCCGTGTGGATTCCGCGCGGAATGGGGGGGGGAGTGTAAAGACCTCTCATCATCCTGCGACTCCTCAGTCATCTGCACCTCCTTACAGTTTGCAGCTTTTTCCTTTTGATGAGGGAAGACAGGTTCTCTACAAGGTTTCAGGAGTATTTCATTGAAGACGTTGTACACTTTCCAGGACATGGGGATTTTCAGCTTGTAGGCTGACTTGCCAACCTTTTCCAAGACTTCCAGAGGGCTGACAAATTTCCCATCGAGCTTTTTGGTGGTGCGAATGGTGGGTAGGTGTTCCATACTCAAGTACACCTTGTCACCTGGTTGGTACTCTTGAGCTGGCTGCTTGTTCAAGTCCCAGTGCTTCTTCATGGTTGCTGCAGCCTTTTCCAGTGCTGCCTTTGCTTTCTTGTGGGAGTACTTTACACTGCCCCATGTGTTCTGGCAGGAATTCCTGGGACTCCTGGGACTGTCCTGGGAATTCCCAGATTGTGGGGGGATGAAAAAGTACCAGTGTTACCCTGCCAAAATCACCAGGAATTGACCAGGATTCCTCAGGACTTGACATCCTGGGAATCCTGGGGAGTCCTGGTGGAATGGATGGCTATTTATCTATTTCAGCTTTGTGACACGTGTCACTTCAACATGTGAGCAAGACATGCTGTTGATTATCACATGACAATCACACACAGGCATCTTCCCATGATCAAGGATGTCATCCCGCTCATCGAGACATGCTGCCCACCACTCCCCTCCTCAGTGATCTACACAATCTAGTAGAAAATGGACGAAATCAATGAGCTCAAACAAGAGTACTGAAGGAATCTCGAAAAAGAAGGTAAAGATAGGGGAGGACAAGGCTGAATCATCTCAGTATGCAGCAGGAGCTGAGCAAGGTGTCATGGACCACTCCTTTTCAACTTTTCTTCATTTTGTTTCTAAGACATTTATATTCATTTTCTTTGTTTTTATCTAAGGTTGCAGCCAAACATCAACGATAAGATAACGATTATCTAATCAGCACAAAGATTAGATAAGATTAGATTAGATAAGATTATGGATGTGCGGCCTTGCTTATGCTTTTCCTTTGACTCATATGGATCAATGATCCACCTTATGCAATCATTCCAGAACCTTCTATGTTATTTATAATGTAGGGTTACCCAGAGTACTCCACAGCCTTTAGGGTTGTAGGGTTTAGTGCACAGACCATGTACCTAGGTATATAAGATGTGCAATGAACACCCAGAGACTCCATTCGAGTTCTCTTGGGGTTTCCCCTCAGTCAACTCCTCTCACCTCTCCTCTCTAAGTCTTGCTAGTGGGGCCCTAAGTTGTCATGATGAGGGTAGTCCTAATACAAGGTCCAATGACTAGGTATGTACCCTTTCTTCTTTGTGTTACCTTGCCACTGACAAGACCTTTCACTTCCCATTTCCACCACTGCTGACCAATTTCCACCACTGCCAACTCATTTCCACCACCACCAATCTGTTTCCACTGCTGCCAACTTCTTTATGCCCACCACTGACTTTGTTATGCCACCACCAACACATTTCCACCACTGCTGACTCATTTCCACTGCCACCAACTCGTTTCCACCGTCACAAACTCATGTCTACCACCACCAACCTATTGCCGACTTATTTATGCCACCACCAACACATTTCCACCAACTTATTTGCACCACCACCAACTCATTTCCACACCACCAACTCACAATTCCCCCACCAACTTATTTATGTCATGGCCAATGCATTTCCAGTGTCTTATGACAGTCCCAGACTGTATGGTAGTGATTGGAGTGGTCCCAGACCACAGAGAAATAAAATAAAAACATATGCTAGGATTGTGTTCCTAACACTGTAGTCCTGGATGAACCATGAAGGGGTGGTGGAGAGCCCATTCTGAAATCTTTGGAGAGTTAGGGATATGGGATCTTGATTGAATATGACTAACCTTCATCAAATACATTTCCAGGTGCCTTGTCACTAGGTGGATCAATCTTCAAAAAGCAAAATCAGCCACCAGAATGGATTAGATGTGTCTTTCCCTGTGCTAGTGTCCTCTACCCCTGTCCTGTCAATAGCTGGTGGGGCAATCTTGGCAATGCAATGTAAGCTACAGATAAGAGCAGCTATGTTTTCAATTCACCTTATCCTCATATAAACTGTCATCACCCTCATCTCTGCTGCTCATCTTGTCATGAGCATCAAGCTTCCCAAGACATAGGTAAGTCATGCACACAGGATAGTTGCTCAGTAACATACCACAGCACTAGCAAAGTCCTCCTCAACACCAGTTTACCCTTTCCCACTCTCCTCTTCATGTTCCTGGATTTTACTTAAGAAAGACATTCATCTACCATTACATTACACACCTCTGTGATTCTGCTCCCAATACTTTCTTCATTTTCACTGCTATCACTGGATTCACTCCCTGACAAGTGTCACTCACAGATTTGCATTGATAAAAATTATCATACCTGATTCCTCAGCCTGAACCTGACAAGATCCCTGACTTAATACTTGGGGAGGGAGAAGTTGGGCTACAGATGCCTGGGAATGTGGGGGTGGTGCAATGGACACACCACTCTGAGCAAGCAGAATTTCAGCTCTTAAAAAGTAATAGTACATGAAAAATTAATGTAGGAATGGTCAGTAGTAAAATGAGGGCAAGCAGTGGTGGCAAAAAGAGGACAAGGGAGTGGCAGAAAAAAAGGAGGCAGCATGACAGGATAGGTGGTGGTAGTGTGCCAGCAGAAAATAGGGTGGTGGTGCAGCAGGACAGGTGGGTGAAGAGAGGGTGGTGGTGAAATGGGTAAGCAGGTGGTGAGGCAAGCAAGGTGGTAGTGGTGGCAAAAGGGGGACAGCAGTAAGAGGGGGGTGATGGCAAAAACGAGGTGGCAATTGGGTGGTGGTGGTGGTGAAAAGGCGAAAACAAGGTGGCAATCATGAGCAGACAACATCACAGTGATTGAAGGAGTGATGTACCTGGTATCAGGACTACCCTCGTCATGACGACTTAGGGCCCCACTAGTAATACTGAGAGGAGAGAGGTGAGAAGAGTTGACTGAGGGGAAACCCCAAGAGAACTCGAATGGAGTCTCTGGGTGTTCGTTGCACAGTATATATACCTAGATACATGGTCTGTGCGCTAAACCCCATAACCCTAAAGGCTGTGGAGTTACCTAGGGTAACCCTATCTATCAATAGCATAGAATGTACTAGAAGGTTTACATAATGCGGATCGTTGATCCGAGTGAGTCATAAGAGAAACATAAGCAAGGCCGCATCTCCGTTATCTAATCTAATCTAATCGTTATCTTATCTTTGTGCTGATTAGATGATCGTTATCTTATCTAGATTGTTTGGCTGCGACCTTAGATCAAAACAAAGAAAATGAATATAAATGTCTTAGAATCGAAACGGAAGAAAAGTGAAAATGAGCGGTCCATGACACCTGGTCCTGGGTTCGTGTTCTGCTGCTGCTATGTCATCATTTGCATGTGTGGCTGATGTGCAGCTGTGATCTGTTAGCTAGCAGATTCAGAGGTGAGGGGAACACTTACCAGGCCTTTTTGCACCCCTTCTTTTTGACACTCTTGTTTGAGCTCATTGACATCGTCCATTTCTTGCCTGATCATTCAGAGTGTGGCAGTGGGGAACAGGTGGCAGTGGTCCTGGAAGAGTGGGATGGCATATCGATTGATTGATTGATGCATTGGAATGGCTGTGCTATGTCACACCAAATTGTGTCACATGAGCATGACTCATGACAATCAACAGTGCATCTGACGTGTCTTCAACTGTCACATGAGAGCCCAAATAAACCATATATTAGGCTCAGCCTTGCTCTCTACCAGGATTCCTAGGACTCCCAGGACACTCAGTTCTGGGATTTCCTGACAATTCCTGGGAATTTGACAGGACTCCCAGTGCAGTCCTGGCCTATTCCTGGTGGATTTTAGTCTGGAAATCTCGGAATGAGAGTTGAGTTTGAGTCCTGGGACAGTCCCAGGAGTCCACCAGGAATGCATGGGGCACTGTAAAGAGCTCAGGATATGTTATGATCTCAGACTCTATTTATTTTTCTCATCATTTTCACTATTTTTCCATATTTGTCTGGGGCCTCTATGGGGAGATACTACTTAAGGCAGGATGTTACCACCCCTATGTCAGGACACCCAAGGGTTAGTCAGTGAGCAGCTGCAATAGCCTTAGGGGTAGGGTTACCAATAGGATGGCCCAGGGCTAGGTTGGTCTAGACAGGGGACTGGGGTAACATGAGGTCTGGGTCTGTTAGGAGCTATGCTCAAACAAACACAACACTCAAGCTCACTGCAAGTGAGCAAAGAGAAGAATAAGAGAAAAGAATGAATGGAATTGAAAACTAGGTAGTTCCCTGAGCAAGACAAACTATCTCGAGTCTTAGAGTAACTATTCCTACAAGAGTCCTTATATACCCCTACCTAGCCTCCTTGCCCTTCCCTCATATCTGACTGTGCCTACTGTGCCTCTGCCATACTGCATCCTCATGCTAAGCCTCATGTCCTCCTTATCTTATCTATGATAAGATCCTTGATAACACTGATAAGGAATCCCATCCTGATGTGATAAGTGATAAGATAAGATAAGATCACTTGATAAGATCTTATCCTTCTGATAAGCTTTGCGAGTCATCTGATGTATCCATCATGACCTGTACATTGGTCCCATCTCTGGTACTGCATCCTAGACTGATGATGACACATGATATAGCCTCCACCACTGTTGCACCCTCTATGGCCTTGTCTCATTACTGTTACTGTTGCCTGTAGTAAGGCTTCCATGTAGCACATAGTTGACTGAGCCCCATTGGTGAGTATATGCCTTACACCTTGCATTGTACATAGATAGTGTCTCTTAGATAAGTGAGACATTGGATAAGGCATCGAATGCGTCAAAGCGTCGAACTTAGGGGTTGATTTGTAACAGGGTCAATCCAGATCTGTTGCTGCACACCACAGCCTTAGGGCTTAGGGTTTGCTGTGCACAGACCAGGGACTGGGTATATAAGTAGTAGCTCTTGTAGTAGCGAGTCCCTAAGACTCTGGATAGTTTCCCTACCCAGGACAATCTAGTTGTTGTTTGGTTTCATCTCTCTTCTCTCTTCTCCTCATTGATGAGGCTTGAGGTTGTGTTTGGGTAGCTCCTAACACTCACTGCTGGCCACTCTGCACATGAAGTGTCTTCCATCATGGGAGTACACACCAGCACTATATCCAGACTTTGAAGGAAGCACTGTCCCTACCTCCCTGTGTCAGCTGGAGGCTGCCCAACCCAGATTTCTGGCAGAAATGTCCAGCATGCCATTCACCTCCTTACCTCTGGGAAGGTGGGCACAGCTGTGGAGGCCACCAAAGCACTACAGGATGTCACCAATGAGTCTATTTCACCTGATACTATGAGGAGGCACCTGAAAAATGCTGGGATGAAGGCAGTAGTGAAGAAGAAGAAGCTATTTCTTAGTGCAAGGCATAAGAGGGAGAGGCTGGACTTTGCAGAGGTGCACAGGGATTGGACAGTGAAGGACTGGAAGAGGGTTGTTTGGTCAGATGAGACTAAAATCAATCATCTTGGGTCAGATGGGAGGAAATGGGCATGGAAGAAGGGTGGGGAGGGCCTCAGTGACTGGCTTGTGCAGGGTACCATGAAGTTTGGTGGAGGATCAGTCATGGTCTGGGGCTGCATGATGTGGGAGGGGCCTGGACTGGCTTGCAAAATTGATGGAAGGATGGATGGGGACCTCTACCTCACCATTTTGGATGATGAACTTCAAGGCAGCCTGGATTATTATGGCAAAGGTGTGGCTGACATCATCTTCCAGCAGGACAATGACCCCAAGCACATATGCAAAAAGGCCAAGGAATGGTTTCAAGACCATCAAATTGAGTGCCTGGTGTGGCCAGCACAGTCACCAGATCTCAACCCCATAGAACAGATATGGACAAATGCCAAAAGGTGGCTTGGTGACTATGAAAGACCACCATCTGGTGTCTTGGAGCTGTGGGACAGGATTCAGGATGTGTGGGACAGGATAGAGCCAAAGATGTGTCAGGATTTGATTGAGAGCATGCCTAGGAGGGTTCAGGTTGTGATTAAGGCAAAGGGGGGGCTATAAAAAGTATTAGAATATATCAGAATCTGTTTGCATTATGGCACCTGCAAAACTATTGCAATGGTATTGGCTTAGAAAACATTTTATATCTCATGAACCACTTAACTGCGTGACGTCGGTAGGAACTTTATTTTAAGCTCAGATGCTACTCTACCATATACTAATTTCTAGTAATTTTAGGTGTTTTATTTGTTCTGATATTTACCAATCTTTCCAAGATTGCCAAACATTGCAACAGTTTTGCAGGTCACTGTACCTCCAGAAGAGCCCAAATGTGGATGGAAGACAACAATATCACTCTTCTGGACTAGCCACCACAATCTCCTGACCTCAGTCCTATTGAACACCTCTGGGTTCACATGAAGGATAGGCTTAATGAGCATCCAAGACCATCCAGAGGAGTTTGGGAGACTTGGGAGAGGGCGTATGGAATAATATTGAGCCAGAGGTGTGTCAAAACTTAATAGAAAGTGTGCCTAGAAGGTTAGAAGCAGTTATCAAGGCCAAGGGAGGTCATACAAAGTACTAGAATGACTTGTTTTTATATTTTTGATACCTGCTTGCATAATTGTCCCAATGAGGTATTGAATTAAATTGCTTATATCTCCAGCTATTCTGGTCTGCATTATGTAATTCTTTTTTTGATGGATAGCCCTGATCAGGTACTCTCTGTGGTCCACAAACACATTAGTCTTATCTGTAATTGCTATCAAGTAATTAAGCAAATACTCAAAATTGAACAAACATTGGGAGAATTTTGGAAGCCACTGTAGATCTGCTGTCTGAAATAACCTGCTGCCTATGGTGACTGTGATAGCATAGTTGATATTATCTGCTAGTGATACATGTTAGCCTGTGTGCATAGATACCACATTTGTGTAATGTAAGTACAGATTGCAGACTATAATTCAGGAGCCAAAATGTGGCTTGCTCCAAAGTGAGATGCCATTATATTATGTCCTGCCAAGGTATAAAAACTCGGAGAAGAGGTTGTAGACGGAGCATAACAATCACTTAATGTCATCCACATTCGGCAGCGTGCGAGGTTGATGGAACATGGGGTGTCTGCAACATGACCAAGGCATCAGCCGTCTCGTTTCGCAAAACAGAATGATCGGTGTTAATAACTCCACTCGATGTGATCTCGCCCCCGTTCTCGACCGCTTTTGAGATTTCCGAAAGGAGAAGCGAGGTAGTGATTAGCAAAAATAGCAACCCCGTCCGCGAGGTGGAGCGCCGGGCAGTCGCGTCGTCCGAACCTGAAGCAGATGGTGTAAGGGTCGCACTATATGGGACGCCTGTCGACGGATATGTGGCGCTCCGGTTTGGACGCGCAAAAGTCCAGATTTGGATGTTCCTATTTCAAAATTTCACATCTGCAAACGCAAGGGAGAGTACGTGGGAAAACGTGTCGCGAGTGTTCATTAATCATTCCAAAAGATGATCAGGTATGAACCATTGGCGGGTGATGGCTTGGACGGTGGATTGTACCGTCCTCCATCAGGCGGTTGGGACACCTCATACAAGTATGTGGAGCGGCATATCAGTGAGATAGGTATCACAAGACGACAAGGAACGTGGCGCGATTATCTGCTAGCTATAGTGTGGGTAACCGATCGCTGCCGATGGCAGGATCAAATTCTGCCATTTTCTGGACATCTGTCAGGTGTGACATTATCAAGGAAAGGGATTCTATTCCATAGCCAGGAAGGAAGAAATTGTCGTGGCCCAGCAGAATAGAGTACTATTAGCATTGGTGGTATCGCATGTGACGTGCCGATTTGAACGGACGTACCCCTATGCTGGCAGTGTACTTAAGTCCCGCGATTGTTCTGTGATTAGGTCTGCATCCCAAGCAACCAAAGATACCCTGATGCCTTTCCTGCGACCATTCGCTCCTTTGTACACTGGTACGGCACATACGGCACCTCGACCACAGTAGTTAATAGTGGGATGCTGCGGAGCATAGAGAGAAGGTCGACAGGCAACGCGTCTCGACCGCGGCAACATTGAGAAACTCTCTATTATTGTATGGGTCTCCCAGACGTCGATCCCATATGTAAGATGATCCCACCCATAATCTGGTCAGATCTGTCAAGAAGACAGTGGGGAACCGAAATCTAGAATTGAGCTTACGTTCCCAGATTTTCCAAGAGATTGGACGGTCTGCCGAAGGAAGCGGTGATACGTTGTGAGCAATCTATTCAGCTTTTCTACGTTCGCCATCCACGTATGCTACCGATCACCGTAACAGCAGCATAAGTCTGTCCTTGAATCTCCAATGCTCTCCTGCCATCTGAAGCCGAGGCCAGAGTAAATAGCACTTTAAATTTCTGGCCCAATTCATTAAAATTGAAATTGATCACATGCTGCCCAGCGGTTGCGGAAGGTATAGGGCTATGGGGGCTATGGCTATTTAGACTCGAAGGGACGACCTGACAACAAGTACAGCTCACTGTATTTTTTGCCACTCAGCCTCATGTCTAAACTATTCGGTAGCAAACAACTTGAGAACACATGCATGCGCTGATAGGGGTTTTGAGGTATTAATCTATTTGACAAGCAATGATACACCAATTCATTATGGCGGCGGTTCACTGAGATTAGTAAAGGTCCACGCCTGGGGATCGATTGAGCTTCGTATCAAAAGAGAGCTGGAGAATCAAATTAGATCTACTTTGGTGGGGGATGTTCTTGCCATGGAAAGGGTCGCACAAAATGTCGGCATAAATTCCGAGACTAAAGCGAATGCGTACCTTGCTACACGTGGCCTCATGTTTTTCCGGAATAAGCAGTTGCCCTGGAGATCATATCTCAGTCCGAATACGACACATAACTTGTTGATGTATGAATGAGCGCGGATACCAGAGTGTCATGTCATACACTCATTTTGCATTTGAGGCACGCATTGAGGTAAGTAACGGGAACAGTTGCAGGGCGGCAGCTGTGAGAGCTGGATGTGACGCGTGACGCAATAGCCGAACTGATCGCGATCCTCAAAACAGCAAACGGAATTGATCCTGTTGTGCAACTGGGCTCCCAAGGCTCCATTATAGACTGTCCCTGGCTGGCCTCCCTGGACGTGACCCATTTAGGTCCCCGTCCAGGCGACTTCACTTTATTATGCACAACGTCCAACTTGCATTTCTCCCAGCTTGTATCTGACTCTCCCCACGTCATACTCTAACTCTCGTCAATCATTTCTGCCGCGGAGAATCGCTTGCAGCCATGTCAGCCGCTACACTTGAGCTGGGTGTACCCCTGGATAACACGTTGGTCGTCCATTCCATGTCTCGTGAGACTTGATTCGACTCTCCGCAGGATGGGCGCGATGCTCGTTGGTGTCCTTGTAAGCGCGGTCCTACACGGAATCACGCTTGTGCAAACGTATTACTACTTTTCATGTGAGTGCTGTGGATCACAGTCGTCGGAGTATAGAGTTGACTTTATTCCAGTGTACTCAAAGGACCCATGGTATCTGAAAGCATTGGTGACTGGCTTTTTCATTTCTTCTGCCCTTGTGATTTACCTGCGCTGGAAGGTAGTGACACTGGTCGTGCTCGATGCAACGCATTTAACTTTCATAAGTCACATGAGTAAGACTGTCTATGTTCATTAAAATGAGGCTAATTTCGTCCTAGTCTATCATTACTTGATAACGAATTACTAGTGCGTCAAATAGCGTATATACGTCATCTATCATTCTAACTTTGACACCAGTGACCATACTGCGCTGCAACGTATTGTTTGGTGCGTCATGTTCTCCGATGAATCTCGCTCCCTCTGATATACTCTAGGTCGATCGTGGTAAGTCGTGCTCAATATGCTTGTATTACAATATCTCAGGTTGTACGTAGATGGAAGCACTGTGCACAGGCATTAATGGAGGTCTCGTGCAAGCGTGAGCATAAAGCTGTTCATCCTGTTAATCTTTTCTGACGTGCTCTAGATTCTATGCTGTGCGGGCTTGGAAACGTGGGTGCCACTAACTTGGTTATTACACCCTGCAGACTCATTATCATGAACAGTTGGCAACAAAAACTGGGTAATACTCGCAATCCTTATGATGTTGGTTATTGGACAAGTTGGTAAGAGCCTCCTTATGCTATCATAATTAAACCCTGACTATTGAACAGGCTGTGGTCTCGGTACCGTTCTTTGTTTCTAATTTTATCCCATTTTACCAACAACGTCACTTAATAGCATGGGTGGTCATTGCGTGAGTGACGAAAGGTTTCCATCGATTTCGCCGACCTAATGCCGTTCACAGCATTAACACGAAGACGTATGAACAGTTGCTTTACTACAATGTAAGAGCAGTAGCCTTTCCCTTTAAAGCTCTCTCATGCGGGCATCAGTCTTTGACAATAGCCATCAACGGGATATCTACTGCAGCGGATGTGCTTATTGCTGGAACTCTCACAGTCCTTTTACACCGTGCCCGGACAGGTTTCAGACGGTATGTTGCATCTCCGACATATGAAATTGGTTTAATAGGCTGTGCAGGTCGGACACTATGATTAATCGATTAGTAAGCCCGTAGCATAGTGCAATAGTTGTGAAATTCATCATTTCTAGATCTTATTCGTTGTCAACACTGGCTTGTAAGCATATTCCATAATTTTTGAACGGAACCCCACTCACATTATTTCTTTAGATTAACGAGGTTCGATCGATATAAGTGACTATAATCCTGGCTTACCCTCATTTAGCTTGTGTGCTGTTGCTTCGTTGATTTCTGTAAGACGAGCGAATTTTTTCGGAACACATTACTAAGCGTGCTTTAGCTGATAGTGTCACCGAAAACCCTCATTTATGCTGCATTCTACTACTGTCTTGGTAGACGTGAGTTGCTAATCTGGAATGTTCGACAGCTAACTGACATTTGCAGTGTACACAAACTCCCTCATTGCCACCCTCAATGCGAGGAAGAGTGTTGTTCAAGCCATGGATGAACGTAGCGACAAGTTCTACACATTCCAGACTATGACAGGGTCTACGGCGTACAAGAGCACAATAACACCAACAAATAACATATCGATCAGAATCGACACAACACAAGAAGCACGGATAGAGACAGCAGATGAAAAGGCGCGTCTATCATTGACAAGTAACTGCGAGGTGGTCGGTCAATAACGGTATCTTCTAGACCATGGCAGTAGGGCAAGCAGAGCTAGATGTCACAGAAGATGATGTTGTGACAATAGCAACACCCAAAGCACGGCTGCTATAGACGGGTGGGAGTACATATGAATACCAATTTGATTATAAAAAAGGGATGACAATCGTTAAAAATCTACCCTTGGTCGCTGGCGACTCTGGTGGCTGGGGGCGGTACCAAGTCGCGGCCTGGCTTCTCCGGGCTTCGACTTGTGACCTGTACATATGATTGTCAAAATCTGATACATATGTACATTTCATCCGTCTTTTGCGGTGTCGCCGCAGTTCATCACGATGTACGTAAGTCATGGGCTGGATCGTGCCTATCATGATGGAAAATCTGATCGCAGCAACGTCGTAACGTGTAGATAACCAAACGTGCTTATGGGGCAAAGAGAATGGATGCCCCGAGTTTGCAATGTTAAGGGCTGGTAAGGGTTACTGTCCTAGTGTATCTCAGACGAAACCCCAGAAGTCTCGACCGATAATCGGTATCATTCTTCTTTGTTATCAGCTGGACGAAAGGCCCTCTTGATGGCTGTGTCAATTGAAGTAGCATCAACGTCACAAACAAAAAGACCCGTCGTCCGCCTTGCCTAGGCCACGAGACATCGTCCCAGCTCCCGAGACCAACCGCATAGTTTACCTCGAACAACTCTCTGTAATTTGGGAAGCGGACAATTTGACAAACGGCCCTTGGCCGAGTTGGGTGTAATACGCGGCTCAAACAGTCACAAACCCGCGCCCACCGCCATGGCGATCTTCTCCCGCTTCCCAGTCATTCCCACTCCCACTCCAGACGTAGACCAATGGGAATGTAGACTACATGATTCAGCACCGTCTGTTTGTCACTCTGCATGGCAAGTCTATTGACTCGGAGCCTCCTCCAGATTGACGTCGTCTTCGCCGGTGCTTGCCCTTGGTCAGTCCAGAGGGCCATTCTGCAGTATATGCTTTCAGTGGGGCCACACTGCTCATCGGTGTGCCTCGCTCAATCTTGGCGTGCATTCCAGAAGGCAATCGACGAGCTTAACAAGCCTCGCCTTGATCGCGTCCGCGAGGACCGTCGTACTTGGCCCATACAAGAGCGCCACTCGATGCAGCGAGATTAATTTCAGACTATGAGCTATCACTCCAAGCGCTATCCCTCTTTTCTCCAGTATGGTGTTAGGTTTGTACCTGTAGTTTTTATATAGCTTTTCTTCTGGCCCTGGCCGGTTTTCTCACAGGTGGGTGCTCAATATTATGTCTGTGCGTAAACGCCACACGATTTATAGAGAAATATAACTATGACGAGTGGACCTACGCAAACTCACAGTCTATCGCTTTGGCGCGCGTAAGCATCAAGGATTCACTAGTGGACCATGGTACCGATTTGAGGTCGTTATCGTCGAACTGGTGGTCGTAGTCCTTTAATCCTTAACTATCCGATAAAGTTGCTGGCCTTCTAGTCCAGTCCCCACTTCGAAGAATAGGAGGTCTCGATCTTTCAACTTGATTAGCGTGTTGGTGAACGTGCAGCGCTACTCGCCCACGAATCTGCGTGTTTGAGTATAAAAGTTTGCAATGGTCTTACCTTACCGTATAACTTGAACCACACCAGTAGTGCAAATGTTAGACGAAGTAAAGTGTCTTGCACTCATTATTCAAACATATACTTACTCGGTCTTGCAGGCCTATAAGAGAGAAGTCCGGAAGCTAGTTAGCAAATTCCTTGAGAACTGCGGTGTCCCCATGATACGGGAAAAGTTCGACTTCAGTGAATTATCCGCTGCAACCTATCAGATGGTCTGGCAAGACTTTGGATATCCCCTGGACGACGTCACGGTTTCACACCGCTTCAAACCTTATCTAGAGTTTGCCGTCGTTGGTGTGGGACTCTCTTACCCTCATATTAAGGATGTCGCCACTCTAAGCCTTATAGCTGCACATGCAGCCGTATTTTTAAACATCGACGACTTTTTCTCCGATAAGGCTGGCCTAGTTAAGGAATTCAATACTCGTTTCATTAATGGACAGCCTCAAGAGCATCCACTATTAGAGACCTTTGCACGTCTTCTGCGACGTGTACTCAAAGACCGGGACCCTGTCCTAGCGGACATGATTATCCAATCATCTATGGCTTTTGTGACAGCTTTGGCGATAGAGCATCACTTGAAACATGTGAATGTAAGTGTCTGTATTAATTCCAAATTAATATCGCTGACCACCCTAGTTATCTCGCGGTGTTCAACTCGCGAACCCTTTGAGGACCATGTCCGGGTTATCGGCGGCATATGTTCTTTTCGTATTTCCTCCCAACTCTTCTCCACAGACATATCTTTCCGTATGTCTTGGGTTGATAAAGAATGAACTTGAAATTAACCGTGAGCCACAGCTTCTTCCCCCCATGATCGACTTTGTCAATCTCAGCAAGTTGAGTCCGTTCTGATTTTTCGCATGACTACATCTAAACGTGTATAGCGATGTTCTCTCCTTCTATAAGGAAGAGTTAGCTGGAGAAACGACTAACTACATCTCAATTCGCGGCAGAACAAATGGCACCGACAAGCTCTGCGAACTTGGAAAGGCCGTAGATGAGAGTCTCAGTGCCTACCAACAGTTCAAAGACTTCTATCCGGAATGTTGGACAGGCTATCTTCGTTATCATGTTCAAGCACCTAGATACCAGCTGCTAGAGTTGTTGGAATTAGCGTAGATAGTAATACTAGATAAGCGTCGGCTTTTGCCGACCGCGACCTTGCTTGGGGTTTAAGAAATTTGATATCTGGCTATGTAGGAATGAAGCGAGAACTTATAATATACAGACCGACTTGATGCAGGATTGTAAATGGTGTGAAGATTGGATTTGTCAGTTGATTTGTCGATAGTGATCGAGGTGACAATAGCAATTTAAGGAGTTAATCATCTTTTACAAAAAAAGTGCATACACCGGTATAGCTGCTTCATTAATTGATGGGAAGACGATGCATAATCTCACTGGAATGTCAATCAGTAAAAAAGCAAATGGGCCGGCAAGAAATTATTGATGAATGTTCGATGATTGGCGAATCATTTCTTGCGAAATTTGTCGATAAAGTCAACTGTGGACGGAACGAATCAAATGCGAATTCCACTGGATGGACAGATTTGAATGTTATTCTAATCTGACATACCTGGACGACTATATAATTCCAATAGAATCGATGACTATTTCCACAGAAAATCGGCTCGGAAATCCATTCAAAGAACGCAATATCATATCACGGGTGCATACACATTTACAGATTACCGGTTACAGGGACAAACGATTTCGTATTCGCTTGTGGATATCGCACCACCACCACCCTTATACAATATTTATGTTGCATTATCCCGATCTCCTGGCCGGGATCATATTCGTCTTCTCAGGGATTTCAGGGATGAGATGTTACAAAAAAAATTACGATGTAAGCTTGCTTGCAGAAGATGAGAGATTACAGCATCTGGATCGGCAAACGAAAGATCACTATTTAATGATACAAAACAGAATGGTTGAGCATTAACGATTATGTGAAATGCATACTTCCCAGTCTGACGGAACGAACCACCTTTCGCTCAATTGCGTTCCAGAAGAAAGGGGTTTTATTGAGAGTGGAGATGGAGGGGAAGGCCAAGCCGAGAAGGCTGAGAAGGCGAGTTAAGATGAATGATTCATGAACGAACAAACGCTACGCTCACCCATCTTCAGGCGTAGATTTGAACAACGACGACAATTTTGTTGCACCTCCCAAGTACTGATTTGTCACTTTGACTCCTGCAACGCTGACCGTGTCTGTGTACACGCTGCCGTCTACACTTGATCTGCTGTAACAAAAAGCGTCAAACTGGATTTGTTCAACATGAGTGACGAGTCAAGCTTCAAGAGTAAGGGACAGACTGTGTCAACAAATAGTGGCAAAGTGGGGATGAATGAGATATGAATGAACGGATGGGAGAGACCGGGAGACCTACTTATAGTGGTACGAGATGGCAGCACTCGCACGCACATTGCGACGTGGGGGTTGGCGGTAATTGTTCAACGTAAATCGATCGCAGAACCGGGAAGCTTAGTTCGTGCCATGTCCGCCCAGCAGAAGAATTGCATTGCCCAGTCGGGAGAATTTGCTTAATCTAGGGACACGTGCAGATGACGCGTGACGCGTGACGCAGCACATTCGAATTCATCAACAACGCGCATGGGCAGAAGCGACAAAAAGTCAGCAAAGACATCGTCCGCCTCAGTTAGCCCACGAGACATCGTCCCAGCTCCCAAGACCAACCGCATACCAGCAATTTACCTAGAACAGCTCACCGAAATTTGGGAGGCGGACAAACGGCTGCCTTCGGCCGAGTCGCGTCGCGCTTGGTCGCTCGCTCGTGGTATAGAACCATCAAGAGTCAACAACTGGTGGTACAGGAAGAAAACGACAGCCAAGAAGCACGGGGTTTCTTTTCCAGAAGGGACTTATGAATTGCCCATTGGAACTGTACTCAAGCCTCCGCCATCGCGCCTTGGTCTTGGTCACAATCTTGGTGATGTCAAGAATGAAGAATCCCAGGCTGACTTCAAGTTTGGGGTGGACGATTCCACGCTTAGTTTGAACCCAATCTCATCCGGCTCGTCTGACGTACTTGGATCTCTCGACTCTGACGACTATCATCAGAACAGTACGGGATCACCCTATACACCCGCTGGAACGACTTCGAATGGGTGCATAAATGCGGTAGAAATGTACAACACGAGGACTATCAGCGCATACAATCACTCAATGGCTACCGGCCTTACCTCATGGGACGGATTCGCTGAACTTTTTGGCTTTGATGGTGGTTATATGCTGTCCGATAAGTCGCAAATTGGGACTTTTGTTTATGATACTGTCGCGACGTCGGTCAAGCCATCGCTACTTACTAACAGTTACTGACGGCTCCAACCTCTGGTCATTTCTACAGCGAGAAGCAAGCACCGCTGTACGAGCATGGACCATATAAACAGGCTAGCTATGACTCTATCGTTGGCTCGCTGTCTACGCCATCCAATGTTCTTATATGCAATCAAGGCGAGGCGCAAAGATCCGGCTTTACCTGCTCACTGTGTTTGCCCGTCTGCTCAGGTAGTATCAGAGAAATCTCTTCGTATCCTCCACACTACCGCGTTTAATCACATTCAAATAATGTGCTCACGCCTTGTTGTAGGCGAAGAAACGATTCGAGCTTGGGACGCCATAGAAGAGGATGGGCACACCAAACTGCAGCTTGTCCTGCCTGAGCCATGCGAGAAGCATGATACGCCGACAGCAATGCAAGATCCTGCCAACTTTTCGTGGTGCCTCGGCGGCAAGCGGTACTCTCCCGATGGATTCTTTTTGGGGCTTTGTGAATGTTTTGGCTCACCGGAAGTCTTCCTCTTCAAGCGATTTGTGGGATGTACTGGACCATGGGAGGAATGGAGTATTCCTGGACTGGATTCTGACACTTAAAGGAAGGAGACGCGTGTACGGATAATGCTAATATTATATCTGTAACAGCTTGCGCGTCTCGTTAAGCATGTCAGGAAAACAGCTAACGTAGCCTGTTTTTGCATTGCGTGTGTACAATATGCTCGTCCTTTTTGTCAGGCTTTGATGGCCTATCTGATGTATTGAACTGACGCAAGTGTGCTGGTCCACGCAATTGCATTCGTAAATAATGCGGTCGGTACTTTGCGTTTAGGGGCATGTATCAAGTTCAGCTACTGCTCTCTGTTGTCGAGTTGCTTACCCTTATAATTTATAACAACATTTTCTTTACATATGCAGCGTGTAGAACAATGCGGGCGCGCGTATCCCCGTCGAAGAAGCTTGTCTAGTTAGTAAGTTTGATCCATGTCAACGTCAGCCCGTCCGAACCTGCAGCTGTGCATAATGCCCCAATTGCGCTCATCTCAGGAAAAGCGACCTGTCTGCATCCACAACTGAATTGGCCAGCCACCTGCTCACCGGCAAGCGTATCTGTCATCCCCCCTTCCCCTCAACGTGTACTGAAATGCCGAACTCATGAACCCATCCCTGTCTCCCGGATTGCTAGTCAGCCACGTCCACCACGAGTTGGTAAATAGCTTGGTCCCGTCCTCGTTTCAGAAGCCAGTCCAGAGGAAGACAGTTGGGGGCTGTGAAGAAGATGAGAGGCGAGTCGAGGATGTCGTTGACGAATAGCTTGTCACATATCACATGTCGCAGTCTCTCCCGGGAGACACCCGCACCACTTGTCGCCCGCTATCCCTATTATGTCGACATCCAGAAAGCTGCGAAGGGATGAAATCGAAAAATATGGACGCCTTTATTTTGAATATACAAAGCTATTTGAAGACCACTCCGCTATCCTACGCCGAGATACCAAGGAGTCAAGCGCGGCTCACGCTCGAGTCTCTAAAGAATTCGAGGCTGAATTCGCAGGTAGTCTGCTGGCTTCAGCTCGCAGCATCAAACAGATCCATTCATATATGAATGAGCTTGCGAGGAGGTGCAAGGTAGAAGCACAGTCATTCGACGAGTGAGTTGATCTGTTCATTGTCAAGCCCCAAACTAACCCCTTGTTTTTAGCCATATGCGTATCTGTTTCTGTTCTACGGGATATGTCCAGTTGCTGCTTGAACACGTTGTCCATGATATCAATGTGGGGCCTGTTCTTGAAGTTGGAAGTCGATTATTGTAAGTCTCAAGTTATTTATCCAACTGTCATTAACCCTTTATTGGTAGAAGGGAATATAATCTACAGAGGCCATCACCAACCCCTTTGTACATCCCAGTGGTTACAAACATCATCCCTGAGAAGCCAATCCTTTGCAAGGTTAAGAGTTCTGACATTGCAACATGGTGCTCACACCCAGAGGAACTCATTGGGAAATGTTTTACAACATCTGATGAATATATGCGGGATGTGTTCCTAATTTCAGATTACAGTGTCAAGACTGTCAAAGGAGCACAATATGATGTGGTCTACCAAGATCGAAAGGAGGAGGAGCTAGTGGGGAAAGATGAGCTCTTGGAGGAGCTGGCTGACTGTTATCTCATCCTGAACTAAATGCAAGGTTACTTGTACATCCTACACACATACTACTCTCAATGTTGAAATTCAATGGGGCAGCATGCCACTGGTTGATGTGGGTTAATGAAAATTCAGTGTTAGAATGGATGTACTGCAGGCACTTGAAGAGGATGTGGGTGTGCATCATCTGGGGATGTCCTGGACAGTGCAAGCATCTGGTCACAGAGTCTGGGAAGAACCTGTGGCAGAAGCCCACCATCACTCAGCAGCTAGGGGTCAACTGGTTGATAGCAGAGAAGAGAATGTAGATTGACAGAGAAACTACTAGGTTTATATATGTCTATCTACTGTGTCTGTGTCAGCATTATTATGATATGCTGACTGAGCATTTGTATAGCATGACTGAGCAAATGTACTGAGCATAGCAATGCACAGTCATTGCTGTGTGGAAAGCTGTGTGAAGCAGTCACCATGTGAATACATGAGGCAGCTTTATTATTCAGAGTTCAGTCCCATTGAACTCTATAATATCTGTCTAGATATAAATACAATGAACTTATATAATCATAGATTATTAGATAATACTGATAAGATATGATAATGATTGAGATCAGATAGATCCAATATGTTTTTCATGATACGAAAGACATTTGTCAAATTTTGTTTGTTTCAACACCTTCTATATACAGTGACCTGCAAAACTGTTGCAATGTTTGACAATCTTGGAAAAACTGGTAAATACCAGACCAAATGAAATAGCTAAAATTAATAGAAATTAATCTGTGGTAAAGTAGCATCTGAGCTTGAAATAAAGCCCCTACTGATGTCATTTGGTTAAGCAGTTCATGAGATATAAAATGTCTTCTAAGCCAATACCATTGCAACAGTTTTGCAGGTGCCATGATGCAATTCCAAAACCAGTGTCTAGGAGTCATGTGACTTGGTTGCATGTCACATGACTATGTTGAACATGTTAAACATATGCCAAATATGCCACAACAACACTTGCAACCCACCATGCACCCCATCTCTGCTGCTCAAAAGGCTGATATCATCTCTCTCCTCACTGCTGGCCACTCTGCACATGAAGTGTCTTCCATCATGGGAGTACACACCAGCACTATATCCAGACTTTCAAGCAAGCACTGTCCCTACCTCCCCATGTCAGCTGGAGGCTGCCCAACCAAGATTTCTGGCAGAAATGTCCAGCATGCCATTTGCCTCCTCACCTCTGGGAAGGTGGGCACAGCTGTGGAGGCCACCAAAGCACTACAGGATGTCACCAATGAGTCTATTTCACCTGATACTATGAGGAGACACCTGAAAAAGGCTGGGATGAAGGCAGTAGTGAAGAAGAAGAAGCTATTTCTTAGTGCAAGGCATAAGAGGGAGGGGCTGGACTTTGCAGAGGTGCACAGGGATTGGACAGTGGAAGACTGGAAGAGGGTTGTTTGGTCAGATGAGACTAAAATCAATTGCCTGGGGTCAGATGGGAGGAAATGGGCATGGAAGAAGGGTGGGGAGGGCCTCAGTGACAGGCTTGTGCAGGGGACCATGAAGTTTGTGTTATGAATCAACCCCTAAGTTTGATGCTTTGACACATTTGATGCCTTATCCAATGTCTCACTTATCTAAGAGACACTATCTATGTACAATGCAAGGCGTTGGGCATATACTCACCAATGGAGGCTCAGTCAGTTACACACTACATGGAAGCCTTACTACAGGCAACAGTAACAGTGACAAGACAAGGCCATGGAGGGTGCAACAGTTGCAATGACTATATCACGCATCATCACCAGTCTAGGATGCAGTACCAGAGATGGGACCAACATACAGGTCATGATGGATACATCAGACAACTCACGAAGCTTATTGGAAGAGTAAGATCTTATCAAGTGATCTTATCTTATCTTATCACCTATCACATCTGGATGGGATTCCTTATTGGTGTTATCAAGGATCTTATCATAGATAAGATAAGGAGGGCATGAGGCTTAGCATGAGGATGCAGTATGGCAGAGGCACAGTAGGCACAGTCAGACATGAGGGAAGGGCAAGGAGGCTAGGTAGGGGTATATAAGGACTACTGTAGGTAGAGTTACTCTAAGACTTGAGATAGTTTGTCTTGCTCAGGCAACTACCTAGTTTTCATCCAATTCACTCTCTTTTCTCTGATCTTCTCTTTGCTCACTTGCAGTGAGCTTGAGTGTTGTGTTGTTTGAGTGTAGCTCTTAACAGTTTTATCAGGACTACCCTCGTTGTGACAACTTAGGGCCCCAATGGAAAGACTTTAGAGTGGAGGGACTAGAGTTGACTGAGGGGAAACCCCAAGAGAACTCGAATGGAGTCTCTGGGTGTTTGTTGCACAATATATATACCTAAGTACATGGTCTGTGCGCTAAACCCCATAACCCTAAAGGCTGTGGAGTACCTAGGGTAACCCTATGTATAAATAGCATAGAACATACTAGAAGGATTGCATAAGATGGATCGTTGATCCATATGAGTCAAAGGGAAAACATAAGCAAGGCTGCATCTCCGTTATCTAATCTAATCTAATCTAATCTTGTGCTGATTAGATAATCGTTATCTTATATAGATTGTTTGGCTGCAACCTTGGATCAAAACAAAGAAAATGTCTTTGAAATGAAATGAAGAAAAAGTGAAAAGGAGCAGTCCATGACAAGTTTGGTGGAGGATCAGTGATGGTCTGGGGCTGTATGATGTGGGAGGGGCCTGGACTGGCTTGGAAACTTGATGGAAGGATGGATGGGGACCTCTACCTCACCATTTGGATGATGAACTTCAAGGCAGCCTGGATTATTATGGCAAAGGTGTGGCTGACATCATCTTCCAGCAGGACAATGACCCCAACAAGCACACATGCAAAAAGGCCAAGGAATGGTTTCAAGACCATCAAATGGAGTGCATGGTGTGGCCAGCACAGTCACCAGAGCTCAACCCCATAGAACAGCTATGGACACATGTCAAAAGGAGGCTTGGTGACTATGAAAGACCACCATCTGGTGTCTTGGAGCTGTGGGATAGGATTCAGGATGTGTGGGACAGGATAGAGCCAAAGGTGTGTCAGGATTTGATTGAGAGCATGCCTAGGAGGGTTCAGGCTGTGATTAAGGCAAAGGGGGGCTATACAAAGTATTAGAATATATCAGAATCTGTTTGCATTATGGCACCTGCAAAACTGTTGCAATGGTATTGGCTTAGAAAGCATTTTATATCTCATGAACCACTGAACCAAATGACATCAGTAGGGGTTTGATTTTAAGCTCAGATGCTGCTCTACCGCATACTAATTTGTAGTAATTTTAGTGGTTTTATTTGTTCTGATATTTACCAGTTTTTCCAAGATTGCCAAACATTGCAACAGTTTTGCAGATCACTGTAGGATGGACTCACATTTGGTAGTTCTGTGGACCAAAGTAAAATGTACACGAGGAGAAGAAGTTGCCATATGTTGCCAACTGGGTATCACTGACCCAATTGCTGCCCTTGACAACTATCTCAAGGTCAACTAAGTAAATCAATTAGACATTGCACTATTCATCTATATCTCATCTACTGGCACTTGCAAACTTCTCACAACACATCAATTCCTAAAACAATGCAATTCCATCTGGAAGCAACATCATCACCCTCGATTGACAGGACACAGTTTCCACATTGGGGGCACCACACACTATCCACTGCAACACATAAATCCTGACATAGTCCATACACTAGGACGATGGTCATCCAGCACCTTCTTACACTACTGGTGACAACTTGATGTCCTTGCCACAATACACACAGAACAGTTGGATCTGGTCCACACATATATTCGCGAGCTACACATGGCTGAGTGGACAGCCTGATGACGACGCACTCGCTAGAAATAGTGAGCTAATCACTGGGTCATCGATCATAGGCTCTCACCAAAAAATCACACATTGACGAAGACAACTAGTGATTAAGAACCTGAATCACTGATTGACAGATCCTTCATACAATGTGGCTTGCCCATCATAGAATAGCCGTATAAAAATCTACTGAAAATATACATACTATCCCCATGTTACGAGAGTCGGATACGTGGAAACGAAATAATGAAGACAGAAAATCTCACATCGAGGAGTAACGATAAATCGGATCGAACCCCTATGATCATGACGAAGACAACAATGTGAAACGTCCACCGGAAACTTCCTCAAGATCGTTGCCAATAATTCTTACAGTGCGAAAATTGTCACTGAACACGACATGATATAGTTTGGGAATGTCTGATTCACACGAAAAGTTAAACAGATGGCACAAGAAAAAAACTTCACCTACGCGGATGACGCTTTTTAGGAGAGTTGGCACGGAAATCAAGGATGATATAGTCGGAAAGAGATAATGTTCCTCCGTAGGCACCTGTTGACGAAAACCGAATGGAATGCTGTTCGAGTTGTCCGCCATCGCGCAGGAGTTCAATACCCCATCCTTTGGAGGGTATATAAAAATCTACCCGGCCGCTTTTTGTTCCATATTCGGGAAAGGTTATAAGAGAACCCTTGGAGTATCGGTGGCAACAGCGGTAAAATTCGTCCTGGTACTGTGCTTCCGGCGGACGCTGAATAAAACCAGGGCCGATTTTGCGTCCAGTAGCCAGCACCTGCGGAGAAAACATGCGGATGACCGTCACCGCAAAATCAAGGAGGTTGGTCGTGTTGACCGGAGTGGATGGCGTGGTTCCCCATAGCATCCATTCGACATACCAATGATGTAGGGGCGATGGGAAACAGTACCCGAAACCGTTCTGTCCATTAATTTTATCAGTGTGAAGCCAACCTCCGCGGAAACACTGCAAAATCGCATCCTTCGCACCGGGGTGGGTAAAATCACCCCCATGACGACGCCTGTGAGAAGGACAGCCTCAAATACAGCAACGAAATTTGGATCTTGTAGTTTCAGAGTGGGTGGCAAGCCCCTTGCGAAAATGGAACCGGAGCAGAGTTGTTCAAGTAACACTCGTGGGCTGATACATTGCAAAAACCTAGTCCAAGTGTAAGATTGGTCGGGAATATTTCTGATTTCACGATAAGACTTGAACTACAATGTCAGATCATCACCACAGTCCAAAAAAATGCGACGCACGTCATCAGCGAGGATTATCCGCATGAAGTCGATGATCGCTCCCACATGTCCTTCTGTAAGATTGAAAAGACGATCGAAGAAAGAAATATCGAACAAGTATTCGGGGGAAGGATACATCACTGAGACCAGATCGTTGAACTCCGTTCGAGTGAAAAGCAGTCCAACAGCCGGAAGTTTGTCTTCATGCTGAATAGCGCGTAATGTGACCCTCTGCCGATCGGGAATAATGATTGGTGTACCTTCGATTGTGATTCGTGTGGTAGGACTGCCATAGCTTGCGAAAATGATAGCGCGACAACGGGGATATTCATGTATAGATTTGAAGAAGTTGTTCCAGAGGTCCGCATCGCCGTATGATACTTGCGCTTCATCGAAAATAAACACCGTTTCATTCTGCTCAACCCACCCTCGACGCATGAGCCGTCTTTTCCAGTCGCCGCTCGCAATTTCCGCCTTGATAGACCACGTAGGGATGCTAATTACATCGGCCGCCGGTTCATGCATAGTAATATGATGGGCTAGTAGCCGGCAAAGTGAGGTCTTTCCAGTACCAGGAGTACCGCGAACCTGCCAGTGATTCAGAACAGATTCGAGCTGCTATCCAATACTGTGCAATTACCTGTATGAACTGATATAAATGCAACTTTTGATATAACGCTAAGACTGTATCGCTACGGGAAACTCCTAAGATACCGATAAGTGCAGAAAAGACAGGGCATTAACTTCGCTTACGAGGTAGATCTTCGTGGGTTGGCTCCGACTCTGATGATCAGTTGGTAATCTGGGGCCTAGAAACCTGGTCTATATACGCACTCACCAGCTGGTCGTCCCACGATAATATGTAGACAGTCCTTGGGAACACCTTGGGCAAAGTAACTTGAGATGGTATCCGTCGGCTCTCCCAGGTTGACGAAAAACTCAGAGGGGAATCGCGGAAGACGATTAGAAAGGGTCTTTACGGGTTTGATCTCAATAGGATTGACGAGCTACGCAGCGTGAGTGGAAAGTATACATTGGCAATTAAAACATACTCACTTTCCACAGGACGATATCCGAAGCATCTAGGCTGCGAAGAGCTGCTTTCTCTCCTTGAATGAGTTTCTTCAGCTGGAACATGTTCTGTCCAACATTTGCAATAACCTCGAACGGATTTGGCTCGCCTTCAAGAAGACACCAGAGCTGGCACAGTTTGGTCGTTTGCATTGGTGGTGGAAGAAGTCCGGATGACATGTAGGAGTTATAATAAAGCAGTTGTAGAGTGGAAAAAGGAGAAGTAACAGAGCGGTTGGGCTGGAATTCGGTGTCGCTCATTCCCAGGACAAGTGCGAGATTAGGAGATTGGGAATTCTCCGTGACATGCATGTCAGGTGATCGGTCGTGTCACATTTTATTTATTTATTTTCGCATGGCAATATGTGTATTGCGGAGCAAGACATGAGCACATGGACTAAAATTCTAAGTACGTATTGTTGAAACGAACAAAGACCCTTGCCCTCTACTGCTACCTGCATGGCGATGATCGTAGTCAGGTCTTCAAAGTTGTGATCGGACGGAAAGACGAGGTCGCGGATCTCAAGGAAGTAATCAAGGTGAAAAACAGCCGAACCATTTCGTGACCTCGACGCCCGTTGCCTCATCTGAGGTCAGTACGGTCCACCCCGCCGAGCAGATCCAACCACTATTATTCCCCCTGCAAAATTTTTTCCGGGGGACCCCATTGAAGAACACGTCCACATTATCGTCAAGCCGCCTCCATCCAATGGTAATAACTCCCAAACAATTGGTCTTTGCTTCTGATTGACTTCAATGTGCACAGAACCTTCAGAGGAACCGATTCCAGAAGAGCTTGGTTTGTTTCCCTTTTACATCCCACATTCTATAGCTGATGTATTGTAGCAGATAAGAAGGCAATTGAAATGGCAAGGGAAGCCCCGGCTCCATCGAGGGTATCAAGGAATCCAAGCTATTCAAAACCGAACAGGAATCACACCCTATTTACAATGGCCGACCGGCTAATAGAACAGGCCCTCCTATTACTATCTATCATTCGGCCTTTGCTGAACTCAAAGATGCGTTAAGAGAGACGACGAAGGTGAACGATAGGGATGAAGAAAAACGAGTGGACGACACGGGAAAACTATTCCTGGCGGCAACAGAAATCTATGAAACCGAGAAACTGCGAGTCAATGCAATCTTACCTTATCTGCAGAACGTCCTGGGTATCGAACTTCAGCAAAAGCCAAAGGTAGGAAGACGTTTGAACCGGATGCCATGGCCACCGAAACTACCAGAGATATTAGTTGTGGGGAGAAGGAAGCTATGATCGGCTATTTTGAGTTCAACAACGAGCCCGGGCTCGGAGGACACTATGGTGTCCTGAGTGTTTTGGCGCTGCGTAAGCATTTCGCCACGAAGGATGTTTGTATCTCGCAATTGCGATTATGCTATGCTAATGCCAATCATTGAAAGTACAACGAGATAAGAAACGCATCCTGTTGCCTCTGTATCATTGGGTCCGTTGAGGGCCCGTCCATAAGCATCGGCGGAGCTATCTTGGCGGACGTCTTGACCTTTGAGACATTCTTGGAGTCTGCCAGAATCGAATTTTGCTGCGGTCCCGCAGGCATTCCTCGACCTCAAACGGTTCTACCAGGATCTCCACCTTAGGTATGCTCCTTATTTGTATCGGCAATTTCCCATTACACTGGCAAGAGGCAGCGGGAGGAGCTGACCTTCACCACCCGGTTTAGGTATGAAGGTTGTGCCTCCGATGACTACCGAAGGTCGTTGTTTCGTGGTACTTACGGCAATGAAGACATTCTTGTCAAATTCTGCGATCGATACAATGGAAATGGCCATAGTGTTGCCTCGGTCAACTATGCACCCACGTTGTTCTTTTTGCGAGCAGATCCGGGGCGAGGTTTTCATGGTCATCATGAATTTTATCAACGGTCGGGATGCATATTATCATTTCAAGAACGTCGACTTGCCTGAAGACACTTTACGTGATGTACAATCAGCGATGGAGACACCGCATGCGGCCGGCCTTGTATTTGGAGACCTACGTCGGCCTAACATCATGATTGAGAAGTCGAATGACCGTGAGCGGGCTCTGCTGATTGATTTTGCGCGGGTTGGTAAGATGGTCAAGAACGTTATCCCGCGAGTCTCAATGACTCTGGTCAGATAATATGGGCCAGCGGGGCAGGTGTGCATTCGGTCGAGCTTTCTGTGCTGCTCACCCTGTGCTTAGTGAGACGTTAGATCTCACGTGTGACAATACAAACAAACACGATGAACTTGTATTTCAGCGGCAAGCCTGAAGCGCAGTAACTCGGAACATCGGACAAGACAAATAACTACATAGTCCTGAGCTGCCATACTATCAATTATCGCAGGGCGTATAGTGAGTGTAAACATGATATCCTGATCATAAATTTACGGCGCTAGATTAAACGCAAAGTCACTAGGAGCGTTTCTTCTGTCGAGGGCCATCATACAGCATGCGCCCAGCCATGTCCCAGAGAAGGGGATTGTCAGATTCGTGACAATACTCAAGACATATTTTGAAGTATCCGAACAACGCGAACACCATGCTCGGCGAACTTTCAAGACGAGAAATAACGGATAACGCCGCAGCCTGTCGGAGCGACCCTCAACAAAGGATCCAGATGAAATTTGGGCTGCACTTACCATCTCTGATGTTACATTCGGTTCATAGTCAGCATCTGCATACTTTGTGGTATGGAGCACGATGCGTTTGAGGTTTGTGCACCGGAGAAACAGCATTTCATAACGGATTTGGCTGAGACACCAGTAGACTGACTCTACGTAGGCGCCATACTCCGTCAAAGTCTCCGAATGTCGGGCCATGATCTCAAATATCTCCGGTTTCACGTCACCATCCGGAAATGAGAGGCTGGTGATTCGTGGATGATGGTTCAGATATTCAATCGTATGCGCGTCCACGCATCCAAAGCTCATGACTGGGGGGAATATCTTTGCTGCGAGCAGGATCCTCGTATATTGAGAGTCTGAAAAATGAAAGGAATTGAGCGAGTGGATATGTGGTATAACGGCTGCGAATCCCCGGAAGGTGCTGTGTATCCCAATGTGTTCCAGCTTCAAGGGATGGTCCTTGGGTATGTAGCTGAACATGCATTCGAGGTCAATGTTTTCACCGTCATTATACTGTTTCAGTTCAAGATGCGTCAGGTTGGGGTTCGCCGCAATGATCTTCCCGATTTTGTTGATTGCCAAACTCCGGGCTGTGACTACCGATCCAGGATCATAATCAAACTTGATTTTAAGTTTGCGCAAATTGGTCAACTTGCTAAGACAACGAACGAAGCTACCCATATTTGGCAAGTCTTCGTCTACGTTAAGAACAAGCTCGTCCAATTGAGGGAGACCTCGGAGCATCCTCACGGTGGAGGCAAAAACCCAGGTTGGCTCCCTCCTCACGTTCCATCTACAGACAGACGGTCAGCCTGTTCCGTGGAATCATTGCAGCCAACTCACATGAATTTCTTGACTTCAGGCAGGTTCAATCTAGGCTTGAACAGCGCACCAAGTCGAAGTCTAGCATAAAGCCGAAGTGTGTTCTTATATACGCGCCTAGGCACTGTGTGTGGTAGAAAAAAGGGCCTGCTGAGGTGGCCAAGCATCTGCAGGGCGTTCAGGAGTATAAATATCCCAAGTATTGGCATTTCATTCCACGGCACGAAATATCCTGATCCATGAATCCAGTACCAGTCAGATATCCGCAGCGTTTTGATCGTCCTTGAGCAGACCGTTTTCGAGGACAGCAGGGTTTCGAGGTGGAGTAGATTGGTCAAGACATTGTCGGAATTTCGGAACAGACAGATGGAAGAAAGCACTTTAGATGCGATGATCTCGTCGAACTGTTTGCAAACAAGGCGCAGAGTTGTTACCTCTTTGAGTGTCATAAGAGGGTCATCAATGCACTATATGGTGGAAATGGTCAGGCGAACGGCGTCGAAAGCATGAGGTACGTACCTCCACGAGTATGCGTTCATGCAACTCAGCCGGAAGATAGCACGTGTCCTGCTTCTGCTGAGCTGCGGCCTTGCGATTGCCAAGTCTGAACATCATGTCTGTGGCGGGGGTTGGGTTCGTGGTAGATTGGCTTTGGGGGGGGGACGTTCGAAGCATTTTTAAACCAGATTGTACCACCGCTTTCCTAAATCGGGTAGACAACATGACGCTTAACGAGAAGGTCAATGTGGCTCAAGAGCACTGAAAGCTGTGTTTACAATGGCGACTTCAATGCAATGCAACCTGGATATGCGGGTCAATGCTGGCCAATGGCAATACTATTGTGATTTTATTTTATTCTATTTACATAAATATCACAATCACATTTTATGCTCCACAGGCCGTCGGCGGATGCTGGAACTTGGTAATCAATTGTTAATAACGGGCCCGAATTCTCATTGGTATCCATGAACAATATCTGATTATACGTAGTTGACTGGTGAGCGAGGGTTGTCTGGTCCATTGAGATTCACAGAAGACAATAGTGGACACGAGCTTCTTCGTTGCTGGCTGGTCACCTCAACGCCGCAATGTAAAATATGTTGTACAAACTGTATGTGTTACAATACAGGAGCAGAATACGATGATCAGACAGTACATTGACATCACATATACAGGTAAAGCTAGAAAAGCAATGAATTGCATGATTCTATCCATGACCTCGGGGCAAATGCAGATGAAGCAGTGAACTGAAATGAGAAATCCATAGTGTAATGCGGGGTTCAATCTTCATAACTGATGCCATCCTTCTCGTACACGATACGTCCAGTCAGATCATGGACCAGAGGGTTCCGTGACCGACTACAATGCCTGATGCAAGCCTTGAACGCTATAAGGTCCGTGACCACTAGCGTCAATGATCTCTGCAGGCGAGCAATAACCGACAAGGCCATCGCCTGTGAGAAATCGTCAACACATGCACATTACAATGCGCGAACGTCCACTCACCAGCTCTTGCTGGACGTCCACATCAGTTCCCACATAATAGTCGAACCAAAGCACCAATTTTTCAAGTTTCATGCATTGCAGCAGCGAAGATTCAATTTGAACCCTATAGAGACAGCGACAGAAGCTCAGCGAAGAGGTGCTGAAACACGTCAGGCTGGAAGAATGCCGGGCCATGATTTCCATTATCGTCCTTCCCACAAACTCTTCGTATGTGCTGTGAATCGACAAACTGACGATCCGCGGATGACTGCTGAGGAAGTCCAAGAAGTTATCGTCGACGCGTGCCGTCTTAACGACTGGAGGGAAGATCCGCCGGGTTAGCAGCACTAGAAGAAACCTTGAGCTCCAGTATGATGTAAGATCAAGTGACTTTAGGGACTGGATATGAGGGACGACGGCTGCCGGCTCGCTGAAGTTATCGGATATTCCGAGGTGCTCCAAGGTGAGTGGATGCTCAGCTGGCACATAGCTGAAAAGTTTAGAAAGGTCCCCGCAGCCGCCATAGCCTTGCAGCAGTTCGAGGTGCGTCAAGTGAGGATTCGCACCGATAACTTTTCCAAAATCGTTGATTTGGTTCGATCGAGTCCGAATCAATTTTCCGGGCCAATACCGAATATCAACCTTAAATTTGCGCAAGTTTCTCAGCTTTGAGAGGTGCTTGGCAATGTAGCTCAAGTCTTGCTCTTCATCAATCAGGAGAACAAGATCGGTTAGCTGAGAGAATTCGAGAAGTAACTTCACAGTCCGCGATGTTATCCAGTTCGGATCGTCTCTTTCAGCTGTCCATCTGCAAACGAGTAAGAGCGTATTCTACAACCGTGGGTGCCAACTCACTCGACACGACGGATATTTGGCATATTGAGCGATGATGTATGTGACAGGCGATGTCTTGCACGGAGACGGACAGCCGAATTGAAAACAGTTAAAGGAAGAAGGTGCGGCATAAAGAGGAAACCCAGGAAGTAGATGAAGGGAAGGAGAGTTGAATTTACGATTATGCCTGGGACCCATAGACCTGTGTTACGCATTTCTCGAAAGGACACGAACAGTTTGTCGCCATATATCCATTTCCAATTGCCTAACAAAAGTGTATTGGTCATGTAGAGATGATTGTTGGAATCGGATGACGCGAGAGCCTGGAGTTGGCGCATGCCTGGCATCGTACTGTCCCCGTGGCGGAACAAGCGGATGCAAGAGAGAACCTTGGGGGCGACAACATCGTTGAAGCTCCTACAAACGAGGCGCAACGATTTCAACTGATCAAACGTCGTGTAGGGGTCTCTAATAAACTAGAACCAAGATTAGAAAAAAACAGGAGTAAGGCGGGCAAACGCACCTCAATAATGATATGGTCCTGTAATTCGAACGGAATGTTGGTCAGACCCAAATTGGGATTGTCGCTGGTCCTGGAATTCATTTGTGAGTGGCGAAGCCAACGCTGAAAGAGGTCTCAGAGTGATCGAATGATCTAGGCATCGATTCTTGGCGTGATCAATGGGTCCTTGAGGATTCCGGCGCGTCTGCATGTGTTCCTTCAGCCGCTCGTGGGCGCTGCAGGTGACGCACTGACACCTTGACAAGGTTTCAGGTTGATGTGTTTGGCTTTATTTGATCTATTGTTTCTCATTGTTCTTGCATGCGGCATGCCGTTCTCAACGACAACCTTGACCTCAACCAACCATGAAGGCCATCTTCCGTGGGCTGATCCTTCGAAATAACAACCGCCAATGCATGGGCAAGCTTCCATTCGAATTGCTGGAACAGATCATCATTCAGGTACGTTGTGCGCCCCAACATTCGCTCATCTGAGCTCTGGCTGTAGTTCATGAGAAACCCACATACGACCTTTGACGAGCTCAAAGCATTACGGCTTATCTGCAGAACATTTGACGCGATAATTGCACCCAAGGTGCTTCGTCATATCCGACCGTTTAGGGGTACACGCGTGTGGCGCAATCTTTACCACCTCCAGACCCTACTGTCCATAAAACGGAACGTTGACCTCTGTGCCGCAGAGAAGCTCGTATTACAAGACTGGATGTGGATATATGGGGCCCCGTATTTTGTTTCTTACCGAAGAACGCCTACATTTCGTGATTTTATAGCCACGAATTCCTCAAGTATCCCTTTCTATCTTCTTCGGTTTTTATTTAGCCCACAGGTCTTGCTAAATGGCATCCGTGATGGCACTCTACGGATGTATGCCAGACTTCGTTTGCCCATTGCTCCAAAATTCAATTTGCCCAATATCCGTTCCGTTATGTACGTCGATTGCCGCGATATGCTTAAATAATCTGACTGTATAATAGATGGTGGGTGAATGCATGTGATCCCGAATGGACGACAACTTGCACAGTGAAATTACTCCTACACTTTTCCCATCTCGATGAGCTCGTTCTCTTGATCGACGTGGGAGTGCTGTCTGTGGATCATTTGGTTGATTCTCTCTGCAAATTTCGCAACCTGCGGAAGCTTGGACTGCATTTTCAGTACAATCAACTCGGGGGGGAACCGAGTGCTATGAGAAAGCTTGGAAAGCTCATAGCGGCAAACCCTAACTTGACGCATCTAGAACTAACAAGGCGTGATCCATATCCCGATTTCACCCTTTCTGAACTGTTATACTTCGTGCCAGCCGATCGTCCACTGAAACTGGAACACTTTGGCTTAGGCACTGGTTTCGAGCCATCAGCTGCGCTTGCTCCCCATATCCGCTCATTGATGTCCTGCCATTTCACCAAGTCTCACATCCTAGAGGTTCTATTCGCAGAGGGGGTGTTTCCTCCGACCATGCGCATGGAATCGAACGGCGAGGTTACGATCAATTACCTGGATAACCACCCGCGGATTGTCAGCCTGACGCTTAGATATCAGCAAAAACAAAGCAGAACAGTTTTCAATATCCTGGCTCGACATTCTGAGACTTTGATATACTTTGGTACTACTTTGCGCGATTTCTTTGAATCCCTCCAAGATTCCTGGAACGAAACGTTGTTGCTTCAATGCACGAATCTCAAGGAACTTGTGCTTGATAAAGGGCACGGTCCACACGTAGATACGGTAAGTATGTTTGGGGAGGTCATGGGATTCTCATGCTAAGCACGTTTCCGACAGAACGCACTTTCCATTATCTCTCGGCTTCCGCGCTCGGTGACACTGGTGATCACCGACTACGCGACCTTCAAAGCATATTCGGGACACTGCGAACTATGGTATACGGACCCTCACCTCCATGAATTGGCTGGACGCATTGTGTATCGGAAGCCTGATATGGATTTTTATTCTATTTACAAAGTATAACTAGAAGTTTGATTTGATAACTGGAAACCATGGATGAGTTGGAATATCGATCTATACCATATACCCGTACCTATACCCTGTATACCCTAGAACCAGAGAATTTATATGGCCATTGCGATACCATTTGTTATCAGGACGCCTTTCTGTTGTCTTAGAACCCCTATATATGCTGTTTTCACGTGAAACTCTCGCCCCACCAGCCGCGTATAAATACGACACTGATAACATTGTCAGCCATCGCTCCTCTCTTCCTTTCCTTCCACCATTTGCACGACCGGTTGCCATTCACTTTCCGTCACTGGCATTGTACGTCTACCTTCCATCTTCTTCTGCAAGTTGTGTCATCGCGCGCCTTGCTTCGTGCGCTGTTGCACTTCTTGACATCAATGCTACTCGTCAGCCTTGGCAATTTGACGACGCAATGTGTGAGGTCTCTGGAAGCGGTTAAGCTAGACGGGGACCTCAGCAGAGGCGTTCCATGTTGACGGGCAGACATGGTCAAGATATACGTTAACTATCTACAAGAAGTTTGATCCCTGATTCAGGCGGGGTCTGACCATTCCAGGTCCGGCGAGACTTGACCAAGTTCGGGATTTTGACCAGGACTGCTGACTCCTCATGTTTCCAGAATTACATTCGTAACGCATACACAACATTTATCAACTTCTGCCCTATGACATACTGCCAGCACCACCACATCTCAACTTCAACATCCACGCCTTTCTCAAACTAAATGAGCACATAGTTCCGTGGTTTATAGACGATAATTCCAGCTCAAACGCGCCAGTAAATGTCCTGTAGAGAACCTACTCCATATTCAGAATAACCATCGCCACAAATGCTAACGTGCGTAAAATTCTGTGTTCAACTCTTGGCCTGGCATGCAACGATGCAAACGCATGACTTGCCATATTTCTTCCGTCTTCGTGTATAGACCCCCGTAGACCCTCTCCACACTCATACCCAACAAAGGGACCTGTGCTACCATTCTGCTATGTGCCCGAATCATGTCGAGAATATGCTCCTGTAGATCCTCATGTTTCAAGAGTTTCTCGTCGGTTCGCTGCCAAGGATTCGTCAGTCTGACAACACCTTTTACAAGATCTGCATTGTTACCTTTGTCAGGTTGGCCCGAACCGAAACTCGAATAACCGTCGCAGGCAACGCGCCAGATGACCTGACCAGCGTTTGCCCTAATATGTCTTTTATCATCTGGAAAAGTTGCTGCTTCAGTTCCTTGCCCTCGAAAGCTTTCGATTGTACTGCTTCGCGAATCTGATCAGAGACGTCTTCCGGTAAATTCTCAAGTAACTCTTTCGGGATTTTTCGAAGAAGTTCTATTGGAAGTCGTTCCAAGAATGGTGTGGACAGTCGCTCTAGTGTCGATCGTGGAATCTTCTGCAGTAAGTCGTCCGGCAGTTTTTGAAGAAATTCTATTGGAAGTCGTTCCAAGAATGATGTGGACAGTCGCTCTAGTGTCGATCGTGGAATCTTCTGCAGTAAGTCGTCCGGCAGTTTTTGAAGAAATTCTATTGGAAGTCGTTCCAAGAATGATGTGGACAGTTGCTCTAGTGTCGATCGTGGCATCTTCTGCAATAAGTCTTCCGGGAGTTTTCGAAGAAGCTCCGTTGGAAGTCGTTCCAAAAATGTTGTGGACAATCGCTCTAGTGTCGATTGTGGTAACTTCTGAAATAACGATTCTGGCACCTTGTTCAGGAGTTGGTCTGGGAGCCTTTCAAAACCAGAAGTTGAGACTTTGGCCAAAAGCTCTGTGGGAAGGCGCTCGAGTGCTGATGTTGTAAGCAGCCCAAGAGATGAGTCTGGTATGATATTCACTATGCGCGACGGTAAATGCTTGAGCATCGGCATGGGCGCAAACCGAATAATCAGCCCGATAAAGCTGGCTTCATCCCACCTCTTAACGCGGTCAAGAGGCAGGCTTTGTGGCTTTGTTGGGACCACTTCATCGGCTGTTTGTCCCTTTCCCATCTGATGATCTACTGAAGTGTCCAGATTGGCTGCCGATTCCTTTCCCATCTGCTGATCTGCTGAGGTGTCCAGCTCATCGGCTGTTTGTTCCTTTACCATCTGATAATCTACCGAATTGTCCAGCTCCTCGTCAACTTCCGGGTTGCGCATGGCAACGTATGATGGGTTTAACTGAGTCAATTGTTCCTGAGGAAGACGTCGCAAAAGTTGGAGTGCAAATACCCGGTCTGGATGATCCTTTGGCTGATCCAATAGAACCTGCATCCGCTGTAAAGATACTTCGAGCAACCTCTGTGGAACGAGACTGAGGTCATCCGGCAATGTTAGAACCATGACGTCTCTAGCTCTGGAGAATACTTGGACTGAAAGTTTCTGCCAAAGTTCTGCAGGCGCGTTTCGGAAAGCATCATAGGGCAGTTTAGCGATGAGATCGTCCGGCAACTTCTCCAGTACTCTTACTGGAACTCGCGCCAACAGTTCAGGTGGCAGATCTATCAGCTTAGCGGGTGGTATGCGGTTGATCAAGCGTTCCGGTAGAATGTAGCTGAGCCCTTTGCGCATGTTCTCAGGCAGGTGTATCGCCAACTCGGGTTCAAGTGCCACTTTCATGGCATCCTCAGCGGCCGTCTCGTACGGTTCCGTGTACTGTCGATCGGATAAACTTTGGTCGAGATTCTCGTGCCATAGAGTCTCTTGTGTTGCATTCATTATCCACTCATTCACTGCTCTTTGCGCGCCATGGATTGCGAGAGTCGCAGAACTTCTTTCTACTTCCTCGTGAATCACCCTTCTGACGATGTCCCGCAGGCGATCCCAATCTTTGTCGTTTTCTATGCGTGTCCCAGCATCCTCCTTGATAATATCCCAAAGCAGATCATCGAGTACGGCCGACATAGATGCTTTCATCACAGTAGCCAACTTGTTCCAGTCGCCGTCGAATATATAATTGAATATCGCTGACTCTGTGACTCTGTCCCATCGTAGACCTGTCAAAAGGGGTGCATGGAGGAGACAATGGCGGGTGATAAGCGCGATAATAGAACGCGCGAGGAAGTAGCAATTGTACTGCTGCAACGTGTAATTCCTCGTCTGAGGATCGAGATGTATGGCGACGGCGACAGCAATGACGTTATATAAGTCTGGCTTGTTGGAGGGGAATTCGAGAGTGATCTCGACATCTGTCCCGGAACGAATAGCCTCGAGATCTTTGTCACTAACTGGCGTCAGGCTATCCTCTGCTTCACATCCCTCTTTGGAGATGGTTTCCATGTTTGGTGCTCTGATAGGTCTTCTATCTATACGATGAAACCATCCGTTATCTAGACAAATGACAATGTACTCGTGTTTGAAGCGGTCCCTCTCCTTCCGAAGCTCAAGCTTGCTGATGGTGGTATGGGGCTGCATTGCATACCAGTCAAATATTTTACCGCTGTTCCAATCATGGCAAGCTATGCGAACCGGAGCCAGGGGTCGAAACCAGGAGGGCGATGCGTGGGCAAGGATGTCCTGAGAAGCAGTGAGAGATGTGCTGGGCATACATGCGTTACCCAAAGACGGAATGGTTGTTGACGGATTGGCCATAACGGATGGCATAACCATGGACGGTAGAAATGACGATGGTAGCCCTTCATGAAGTAGTGTTTCTTTGTTCCCTTTCTTTCTGAGTCGAGGTATGCGAGGCATTGTTAAACCTATGACAAATACTATCACTAACGTGGGTTGGTAAGTGGTAAGATGGGCGAAGATAAAGGAGCACGAGTTCAACACGCGTCAGTCTCATGATGATTAGAAAATGGTCATCCTTCGGGAAAGCCGGACGAAATGAAAGTCCTGTTTATTATGGGCTGTTTACGTGCCCACGTGAATATATGAACACACTGCATCGATTCATCGCTGCGTGCAATCCTGGAAATGTAGACCCAGTTATGTCGTGTTCCCGGGTTATGGTAGAGATATCGACGCATTTGTTAACAATCTGGACAGGAGGGTGTGGCGATAGGCTTTCTGTTCAACTGTATGGTGGAATATACAGCTAGTTTCCGATGGCGCTCAGCTTGCATGAAAGTCTGATAAAGATGACGTATGCTGGAAATCTATTCAAACAGACGACGTTTACTACCAGCAACTTTACTAAGCTAATGATATGAGTGCCGCGCCCCATGTCGGAACGCACACGCAGTTTTCAGCGAGAGATCTGCATCGCATAGGCTTTCGGAATACACCACTACCCTAAATTGTCTCGACGTCTTATGACATTCGCGGTAGAAATGTTTTGCTGATAGTAGTATGGTACTCTTTGTACTACCAGTTAGTAAAGGCTATCCATAGCTGGCAAATGCCACCTGTACCACCTCCGCGCGCAAGACATGCCAATGACCCCATGGCCCATCAGGCATGAAAATACCTGCCTGTTAAACTTGTAGTAGTCATGTATATTGGGTGCATTTTTTGTCTAACTATGGTGGTGAATAATGCTAACGATAACGAATGAATGCGTGTAATGTACATATGCTAATGCGGTATATCATTTAAATATTCATAACTCAACTAATCTATCCGGGTGAGCATCCCGTACCAAATGACGAAAGCAAAACATACCATCATTATGCGATAATGGATGCCCCAAGACCATGAGCTTTGAAGTCGTCCAGGCGTGCAACGATCCGTGCCATCAGGGCATCAGAGTCACTGACACGGGCTTCGAACTTCTTGAGCAAATCTTGCGACTGGCGCAATTGCGCCGATAAGTCATGGATTTGTTCCTCCGCTTCCCTCGCCCTTGCTTCAGCCCTTTCAACCCTCCCTTCGGCCTTTTCAGCCCTCCCTTCAGCCCTTTCAGCCCTCCCTTCGACTGCCTTGACCTCTACCCGCAGGTTCTCTATCTGTTGATCGGCATCCTCGCGTGCTTTCTCGATCTGTCGATTGGCATCCTCCTGTACTTGCAGAATCGTTCGATCGCCGCCGTTTCTCATGTCCAGTAATTCAATCGTCTATGCGGTGGAAGTGTCAGTCAAATTCATAGAGCAGTGATGAAACATACTGATTTGTTCGATGATTGAATATCATGGAGGAGTAGGCGTCTCTTGTCCTGGACAATCAGTGGATCACGCCTGTATATGGGAAGCCCCTTGATTGTTCCCGGTGCCGGTATCACAAGATTCTTTGACTTGGTACCCTGCCAGCCATGATGACGAGTCACCTTGGTGTCTGGACACCACTCCTCCAGTAGCACTGAGACCATATCCGCGTACCAATAACATTGGGCATCGATTAGGTCGTATTCTTCGCATTCCTGGTTGAGAAACCTGACAAGATGAACTAGGTCCCAGAGGCTGGGCCAAGCCGAGGATGAGCCTGTGAACTCGATGGTCGTGAGTTCGTAGGCATCATTGGAACTGGGGACCTGTGGGATCTGGATGATGGTATCGCGGGCCCAGTGTCGGTTGGGGGCAATACTGCTAAGCCGACACACACAGTAGTCGACCAAGCGGGAGGGGGACATTAAGATAGATTCCATAGATGATCCAGACCAGGAGCCGGGGGTGTGAGAGGGTGTGGATGATTGCGAAGTCTTCTCGGAGGTCGCATTACGGCTCTGTTGTTTCATTTTATCAGATATATGCCCTATGGAGCGGTCGATGCGAAAATAGGTTGTCTTGCTTTTATAGCGAAGGTGAATCACGATGAATTCGTGTTCCACCAAACCCTGAAGAGGCCGCTTCTTGAAATGGCCCGCCTTGCAAATGCGATAGTCGTTTTGCAGGGCAGAAAGGAGCATCAGACCATCACCGCATTTCATCACGTTGCTGAAAGCGACGTCGGCCCATGTAGGAGCCTGCTGGTGACCGAGTATTCTCTTCAAGGGGTCGTCCAGGCTTATGCTCGAGTTCTCCATGACAGAACTGCGAACAGATGCAAGGATTCCTCTAAGAGACTTCTTGAAACCGGGAGGCATTTTGGGTCGCTTATATACCGTCGGGAATAGTATGCTGTAAAATGTGAAGAGCACGAACAGAATGGCATGTTTAATCGTGTTGTGCTTGTGGCCTGATACTATCAGCACGGATCTCCTTTTAGTATGAGATCGAACAAAGATTTTAACCAAGATGCATGGTTGAGCGGGCCATCTGAGGGGGCGGTGGTGGGACTTTCAGGGCTAAATTGTTTACCTTTCGAATCGTTTGCCTTTCCAAACAAACAGATTGGTTTGACACCCCTGACTCCCTGACTTTATGTCAGTCTCGGAACCAACTCAATTCCTATACGCTGACTTGGGTGCGACAAATCGTTATCAAGTACTTGGAAAGGAATTCTTACTCAACATGAGCTGGCCCCCGCCTACACGCAGGACATGTAGCCTTGACCATTCAGTGCATCATGACCTGATGCTTCACACGCTTGTCAAATGTTTATCACATGTTCTTCTTCGGATGCAACCGAGACAAATATCCTTTCATGGAAAAGACCATTTCATCCGCGTCCGCTACATATTACTCTGCCCGCAGAGAAACAGCAACTGGAGCGCGTTGGCGATGGCACGTCTCGTCTCAACGGCTCCGCAATACTCGTTCATCATTCGTCGTCAGAAAAGGGAACAATGACGAGTCGTCCTCGGGCTTCCCGGTCAAGGCCCTGATCACAATTTCAAATTAGAAGAGTTTTGAAAGGCCAATGCGCATTTAAGGCACGATCCTGTCAGAGTTAGAACCTTTACTATCGGAGATGGGTATCATCGGGCATCGAATCTTATGTTTTTGGTAGTAAATGCTGGCCACAATGGCAGAACATTCAACCGTCTGACTCCAGCTCAACAAGTTCATGACCCGTTCATCGCATAAGGCACCATTTGAGCAATGTGGGAGAGACGTTTTCCACTAGGGGTTCTGCCTGGTTCTGCTATAGCCCGTTCTTATGAGTTTGGTTGCTTCGTCCTTCCTAAAAATTAGTAGGGAGTGAGTATGAGCCAGCAAAATGTTCCAGTCTCATTTGCTGTTGGGTCTCCATCATGACCAACATATCGCCGAGCAACCATTTGCAAGCGTCTTTTGAAGCTAGATATTTCTCGTCCACTGAACATACACGCTTTACCTTTATCCATTGTCCATACACTAAGCTGCCTACTTTCCTACGTGTAAATACAGCGCATCTCATTACCCTCACCTCATTTACATTACAGTTACCTCACTTCCACTTAGGTACCTTGTCATAACATTTAGTCCGAATACACGAGACTGTCTCACACTTTCCAGGTCACCGTTCAACGTAGACCAGCTAAGTATTGAAGAGTATCCATAGCTGCATAGCCGACTTGCCTGCTTGTTTTATTTACACAAAAAGTTGCACGGTTTTTATTGTGTCTCCCACTCTGGAGCAATGTCTACCTCCCCCATGGACACTGCTGCCTAATCTACGATCGTAAAATAAACGCGCCCGTATTTCGCCACTCATTCGCAAGGATATGGTTAAATGGTGTGAGTATGCATCATAATCATGATGATGTATAGTTCTATCGTTCGACACATCCAACGCTCCTTCAAGAGCATTAGAGATGGCTGCATCTCACCAGAATGGAACTTGGAACACGGATAATGTGCAGAGTTCGGGGTATCGAGAAGGACGAAGAAAAAACCTGCAATGGGTGTATTCAACCGTAATGCTCAAGTCCGTTTCATTAACGGAATTCTAGCTGTCCAGCCAAAAAGGAATGAATATTCAGGTACGCTCTGAGCGTCGTTATGGTCAATTATTAATTGATCCGCGAATATCGCGAACAGTATTCGCTGAGTTTGACCTTAAGTAATGGAATCATACGTCGAGTCCATTCTCCTTTCATCAAAAGGCCACCATTTTAGACCACGTGAACTCAACCAAGGGCACCTGGCCGGGCTTGCGAATATTGCTCTGCGGTCGCGTATTCGTTCTCATTAAACGGTCTTCCTGCATCATTATTCAATCCACTGCCATAATAATTGAACATTTGAACAATCGCATCGTACGACTTTGAACTGAATATTGTGTATGAATACACACGATCCACATGGGTCGGAAGACATTCGATATAATGCCTTTCTCTCCCTATCTGGTCAAGAGCGGTATCACTTCATTTGGGCGCCGCAATGTTGAATTATGGGTTGCGATATATTGGATATCTAGGGTGTATCCATGTTTACATTGATCTTTTCTCACTGATGCTTTTCCTAGCTGAGTGTAACGTCCACGCAAATGACACTAAACACATTCCACTTTGCGGGTGAGTTGTATAGTGGATTTCTACGCTTACTGAAATTCGTGTCTCCAAGAAGAGAGAACGGCCGGGAAGGGACCACTACTGATTGTGGGATATTCTAGATACAGACCGTGGTGGTGAACTACTACCAGAGCTATTGCCAGTCACTTTAACACGGATCGGCGAAGCCCCCGGCCCGAAACGCTGGGGTCGGCGAGGCGAGCTGTGAGGGCGGGTGGGCGCCGAACAGGTGAGCCTTGCAACCAACAGTGCGTCGGACTAAGGTAGGAAGTATGGGAGTGAAAGGAACTACCTGACTTCCTGAGTACGAATCTGAGAGAGGGAGAGGTGGGTGGGAACAAAAGATTGAGAACAGCGGTGGAGCCTTCCCAAACGGCGAGGTGGCTAGAGATTCCAGAGCCGTGCACCGCCACCTTGCTTCACACATGTGGACTACAGACTTTGCACGCAAGTTCAACCCGACTAATCAAGTCAACCATAAGATTACTCAACCAGTACAGCGTTCAATGATTCATGTTGAAAAAATAATTGCTCAATCTGGCGCTAACATACGGCCTGTGATTGTGGTGATCATCGGCGACCAGGCACCGCCCACCACCGCCACCACTACCATGCATAAAGATGTCAAAAAAAAGGTTTGAATCCCCAAGACCGGATGGATAGGAGCCACTGAAATCGATGGCGAATCTATCAGCCTCGGCGCCTATATATCGACCACTGGCATCCCCTCGGATGAAACACTGGACATCAACGGTTCGCTTTTGTTCGTTATTGGAGATGAGTATATTTTCAGTAGCATTGGGAAATAGCGCGGTGGGAAGGTTGGCCTGAAGATTTTGGTGCCAAAGTGAATCCTGTTGCAATAGGCCTTGAATTCTCAGTCAGAAGGATGTCGAGGACAACATCTACCTCGCGCGTTTGAGTTGGAATTATCGTCTACAAACCACGAAACTATATGCTCATTTAATTTGAGAAAGGCGTGGATGTTGAAGTTGAGATGTGGTGCCTGAGCGTTGAGATGAAGGCTCTTCGAGTGGATGCATGGGGTATAGTTGCCAGGAGATGACACGACGATTAGGGTCTTCTGCGAGATAATCTTTTCTTTTGCATAAGATTGTACAAACTAGAATAAGCGTGGTATCAAAGGACTAACGGACGACACAGTCTCATCAAATGGGGGGGGGGGGGGGGGAAGAGAAGAGAGCAAGCTAATACTTCGCGAAATCCACGCCAAATATTGTAGAAAAAATCAGTCCGCTGAGCCAGCAGAGTCGGAGTCAGAGTCAGAGTCGACAGCTTCTTTGTCCTTAAATGCGCCCTTGGACTTGAGATAATCTATTGCGCTAACGTCCGCATCAAGGTCATCCCCACCGGCTCCAATAATCCGAACGTCAAACATCCCATCAGGCACATCCTGAGGTGTACGGAAGTAGACCGGTCCGACAAAGCGACAGAGAACCTTTATCTTGTGAATTTTGTTCTCGTCGCTTTCAGTTTCCTCTCCGCTATCGTCCGTTTCACTTTCATCGGCTTCGCCTTCTTTTTCATCTTCATCGGCTTCGCTGTCACTTTCGTCTGTGTCTTTTTCTTCTGCTTCGATCTCATCTTCATCGGCTTGATCAACGAAGGCATCGGTGATCTCCTCCTTGTCCTGCATGATTGTGACGAGCACGCCTCGTGGCGCCGGGTTGAGGCCGGCTTCAACCAAAATGACGTGCCGGCTAAAATCACGCAAAGCTGCTCGGATGCGACATTTCGTCACTGGGTGGGTCATATCCCAGAAGAATTCAGAGTCAAGAGCTGGTGGGAGATCAAAAATGATCATCCAGTCGCCAACTACATCGCCCTCTTTCGTGATCCGCAACTTTTCTGGCGTTTTAGAGGCGGGAAGGTCAAATAGGTTGGTCGGAAACCAAGCGAACGGACCAGCTAGGGAAGAGGCATTGTGAAACAGCTGTTCTGTTGATATCCTGCCGATTTTGCAAATGATCTGACGATATATCTCGTGCTGATCATCGGCGAGCTTCTCGATTCCAACGAATAGGCCTGCAATGACGGCGCGATCCCTCGCCCAAGAAGTGAATCTCGGGCCGAGAGATGTCAGGATATCATTGACCGTGAATCTTTGCTTTGACCGATGTTTATCGGCTTCCTGTAGAGCGCGGATGGCTACCGATGCCGCTAGACCAGATAATGAAGACACGCTTCCAGGATTGCATAAAATGTCGCCGTTTAAATTTTTCAACACGAATCCTGGAGACACTGTGGAACGGAAGAGTACTTCCACCTTTTGCGATTTCGCCAGTTCCAAAGCTGTCCAGCCTCTCGTGAACCAGTTCGACATGACGAGTGCGAACGAAGCGCGATCAGAGTCGATCCATTCTGACGTCGCGAGACAGAGGTCGTGCACGACGGTGTATGCCGCCTTCGAGTAATAATTGTGCATGCGGTTGATAGCCTTTGCGCGTGCCTGTCTGTCTTGAGGTATGCAGATAGCGTCCCACCACAAGCCTTGACACTTTAAACTGCGCGCTACGTCGCAAAAAAAGTTGTACAGGCATTCGTGAACGGTCCCGTTACCTCCTGTACCATCGGACCAAACATGAGAAATGGCTATATAGCGCTTTCCGCGTTTCAGGGGACGAAGCTCGCCGTCGATCGCCCAAGCGGTCGGTCTGTTTCTATTTGCAGCTTTGTCAAGCAAATGAGCGGGAAACTGTTTCATTTTGCAACTTCCATCACAACCTGGTCGATGACGTTGTACGACATTCGTAAAGTTGACAGCAGATATTTCGCAGGCCTCAAACGTGCAGCTCCGATGAGCAGTCCCCATGCTACAAAAATTGTGTCTGCTGGGACAGTCTGCATTGTGCAGGGGTTTGTCGGGAATGAGTACAGGGATGTTGGATTCTCTGCCAGGGAGGTTCATGGCGATAGCCCATATCCGACGAGGACATAGGCCTTGGTCAAGAGCACGAGAGATGGCCTGATTTACAGCTATGTCATCATAGGCGCCGACGGATGGGTCGACGTCAAAACACGACCGGGGTACCGAAATGTGTGAGTATGCGCCGGTCGCTATCCCTCTGAGCCAAGAAATCAGGAGCCACACGTCGTGAGTGTTCAGTTGTCTTGCCCAATTGGTGAAATTCGTTTTTCGGGCGTAGGACTTGAAGCGTGGTTCGGCTGTGGAAGAATGGCACTGACGCCCGTCTACAAAGTTGCAGGCATATGTGACGTGGTTTGTAATCTTCGAAGTCTTGTGATTGCGAACGCAAAAGCATAAACAAGCTGCTGCATGAAGAGCCCACTGCTGAAGACCGGGCCACGTCGTACACTCCGGCATTCGCGATATCAGTAGATCGCGGTAGGTCTTGCAACCCGGATTGCTGCAACATCTAAGCTCTGTGGAATAACAAGCATAAAACGCTTGGAGAGAAAACAAGAGTGGATCTGTGTAATTGTGTGCTACGGGGATGTTTTGTTTAAAAAGTTTACTGAATGCACGAGGATTTTGGTTGGCACAACGTTCTTCAACATCGCCAGGAGTCGGTTCGGGTATGAGGATATCGTCGAAATGAGTCTCGAAGTCCACCCTTGCCTTGCAGTAATCCTTTCTCAGAGGACTCGTGGCACGGAAGAACTGCGAAACTTACAGGCAATCCACGCTTTGACGGAACTCGATCCATTGAGAACCGGCCAGTGAAAGCAAACAACTGTGACGTCCATGCTTTCTTATATCTCGTGTCTCGTGGATCTTGGAATGGCTTGCCGAGAAGCCGCGATTTCTCGATATGGCAATCGGGCTTTGTGCCTCTGGCCTATGCCAGCCCTCTGCCACTGTCCAGGAGTGTCACTCATTATTCAAACTTCCACAATGGATCAAAGTCCTTGATAACGTCAAAAATTTATCATCTGCGTGGGACCAGGACTTCCATATCTCCCAACACTTGCGGTATTTCCCGCAATCTTCGTACCGACGAGCGTTATTTGGCGCTGAAAACCCACACTGAAGCAACCCTGCTGTGAGAACCACATATGCATATGGCAGCTGATTCGCATTCGTAAAAATCAGCAGTAACACGCGTCTCATCGGACCTTGAAGTTCCACTTCTGTAAACGTCATTTTCACCACAGGGCGTCTACGTCATTCTCAGCGTCGAGTCGACAAGCACCTAACTTGAAAATTATTCAATGCCATCAGGGAGCGAATCCTATAACCGTCAAGTGCTTTTCTGCCGGGCCGTCTGTCCTATCATATCTCGTTTCCTGGTTCATCGAAAACGGTTCGTCTGATGGGCCTCATGCCATCGATAAGAGTCACGAGCACGACAGGTTTTGTTAACCTCTACACGGTATATTTCCTGTTGTCCGAATCGAGACCAGATCTCCCTATATATCGCCGAACCTCACAGCATGAATGCCTCACGTCAATAGTACATCGGCCTCACGCGGTGTGGAGAGGTGCTGATTTTCTAGATGCAGCATTTGATGATGCTCTTCGATTGCCTGGACCTACTTCTTTCGGGAAACTGGATTAGCAGGAATGAAAGATGATGTGCCACACTATTGATCACCACCCAATCAACGAGCATGGGACCATATGACCGCCCTCGTGTGTACCTTATCTGATGCATGTACATAGTACTTAAAGCTTGTTGTTGAACTTGTGAACACCGCAATCCTAATGTCATCACTCTCACTCATCAAAATGGCTGATCCTGTTCCAGGTGTCAAGTACCGCATACAGAATGCGGATTTTCTGACATACCTCGAACTTGACAATCACACAACTATGTCGACAGCAAACGTCTTTTTGCGGCCCGCGAAACAGGTTGATCGTCAATATGTACGTTATAGTTATCCTGCATTAACACTTGAGCTCTGACCGGAAGCTAGTGGCGATTTGAAAATGTACCCGGAACCACCAGTTATTTCGTTCGAAACGTCGCAAATACCGATCAATCCTTGATAATCTCTTCGGCGACAGTATATGCTGGCGCAGCAACCAATTCCACCGCGCTAGTTAACGTGTCACATAAAAATGGCGCGTATCGGTGTGAAAAATACTCTCTAACCTAAAATTTTGTATTTAACCGTGCCCAGATTCTCTCTCTTCTATAGTAGCTCCAATTACTATTTTTACACTAGCAACAACAATGCGACTGTCTCTTTGACGACATCATGGGCGGTATGTCTCGCTTCCAAAGAGAGTACGTATTGCTGATTCAAGTTCTTCCAAAACCAGGAGCTTGACGCGTATCGATGGCGCTTGATTCCCGTGACTTCGCATCCTATCCACAATGATTTTTTGCATCCGGGAAATTATCGCATTCGGAATATCAATGGCAAGAGCCTCCTCACGATGCCGGAAGGACAGGCCATTGGGAGCACTAACGTATATGTTCGATCTCAGCTTGATCAAACCCTTTATCAGCGCGTAAGATTCTTACATGGAGTGGTTGCACTGAACTCACGTTCGGCCCCTTTAGTGGATTGTGAATTTGGATCCTTCCATCGGCCATTACACTATCCAGAACGCCGGTAACAACTTGTACCTTGGTAATGCTTCCATAGCCGCTGCAGGTGATAATTTAGTTGGATTGCAAAAAGTGTTTCCATGGGATATTCAAAGCGTTGGAGGTTTTGCTTGGTCGTGAGTATAATGCAACGCCGCCATTTTCAGCTTCCTGATCTATTTTCAGTTTACGTATTCCGGAGACCGAAATTTCAGTTGGTGTTGTAGATAACTGCATCGACGATGAAGACGAAGTAAGTTTACTTCTTCAAACGCCACATTATAATTGATAGCACCATAACAAGATATGCCTTGTTCCTAGCGATGTAAGCCTGCTCTTCAGAGATTTAATATCGGGGATTAAGATGTCTACAGACCACGACGAGTCAAATATGGTTCATGGAGAAGTACTTTCCCATTTGCCCAGACAAGATCCACGCCAAGCGCGAGGTCGAGGAGGGAAATTATTTCCTGCAGAGCGCTTTTAACAGTACTGTCTACATGGATGCTGTCAGTTCTCCCTGGCACATCACTGCAGGATCGGAGCCTGCTACCCAGGTATGTGCCGGGTTGGCTTATTCAAAACCGTCATCTTACATGAATCCGTTAGTTCAAATTAAAATATGTCAAAGAAAGATCGGCCCGCTTTACCCTCACTTTAGTGACCAAGAGCATTCCGGCACCTGTTGTTGCTGACGTTGGAGGTTACATCGGTTTGGCTCTCAAAGCAACCGAGTTTATTTTGCTGGAAAAAGATGACGGCAGTCCAGGACATGTGTAAGCTGACGCCTTACTGTTGGTCTCTCCTGCGATGATTGTTGGATTTTGCAGTATTTGCCGTGCTGATTCGGGTCATCGACACAAGATCGGACATCAACACAAGGAGGGGCATATACACAGAGTGGTCAGCAGTCGTGTTGTGACCGATATCAATGATAATTCTGCTGTAAGCCTTGCGCGATGCGCGTGTTTGATAGTCCCACCAACTGATGCTTTTTTACCTAGTTTGCTGTCGATAGTAGGGAGGGAGGTGAATTGGAGCAGATGTGGATACTTGTTCCTGCTTGACAAGAATCGTACAATGCATTATGACGACATATAAAGCCACGTAATATTACTCCGCCACCTCCAGAGAAAATCCAGGTGCCAGTGTGATCGGGACCTCCCCTGCGTCCCTTCCAACGCCTTGTCCCCGTCGCGCCTAAAGTTGAGGTCAGCAGGGAGCAGGACGCAGGAGGGAGGAAGGAAAGAATTGCAACATAGCTAAGACAGGTAAGGGTGCGCGGTGAAAGGCATGTGTTCGAAGTCCCAAAGACTGAGCCATCGGGGTGGCTGACAGCGTACTGTGATGCAGTCTGAAAAGATTATGCGTTGTGGTTGGCAGTATTCTTACCCTGTTTGCTGATCTGAGCGAAACGTGGGCCCGTCTACATATAGAGTATATCGCTAGTCTCGATGAAACCTGCATTGTCTCCGGCTGTGAAACCTTCATCCAACAATCAAACGACGAAAGACATATCATCTTATGCGACAATGGGATGGGATTTCGAACTTCTGGCGCAATTGCGCAGGGACAATGAGATGAATGGAATAGTAGGCTTTGGAATAGTCAGCAGTCTTGTTGTGACCGATTAATGCTGCTCTAAGCCTTGCACGCCGCGCGTGTTTAATAGCCCTACTGACTTCAGACCCGGCAAAGGCCGTTGCAAATCGAGCAGCTTGAGTGATGTTTGGTTGAGCGTCGTCCTTATCTCTAGCACCGTCATCAACCCAATGACAGCGCTCTCGCTCATCTGTAAAGCGATCGATCCTGTTCCTGGTGTTAAGTTTCGTATCCAAAATGTGGAATTTCTGACGTGTCTTGAACTTTTTGATCCCACTGCCAAGTCGAACGCGCATGTCATTTTGCGACCCCTAAGAGAGACTGACCGCCAATACGTATGTTGTATGTGCAAACC